>CAUYPK010060329.1:0-16680 GCA_963574355.1 Loris lydekkerianus | reverse complement strand
TGTAGTGAAATGAATCACAATGTCATTTCCTAATACAAAGCAGGATATGTGGGAAGAAAATGTACAATTCTTTGATTAAAATTATTTCCCACTCACCTAAACTTTTGAGTGTTTCCTGGAAAAAATAAATAAATGTTCTACACCAAAAAAAAAAAAAAAAAAAAAAAAAAGAAATAGCAGCTCCCAGGCTTTGTCTTCCCCAGAGAGAGGAGCTGAGGTGGCAATCTTAGGCCATCTTCTTCTCCCTGACGATCTTCCTTCTGGGTCTCCCCAAAGTAGACACATTTTCACAGCAGAAGCAAGGTCCCTGCCCTGCCAGGCATTGCCCTAAGCATCCTGGGACTCCATGGACACCTGGCAGCAGTGGGAGTGTCCTGCTGGCATATGGGGCTAGGGTGTCCCCAGAGTCCCCAGTCCGGCATTCCTCAGGAGCTTCAGAGGAGGACCCAGAGCTCAGCATTGAGCCTCCCTGTGCCAAGCCTTGTGATTGTGTGTAGCGAGAGAATGAACGCATTGCCTGCCCAAGAGTCGCGTCGTCTTCTCTTCACTATAGGTTCTCTGCCTTTTCACAGGCCCCTACCTATTTTGTCGCTCTGCCATTCGCTAGTTACCGAGGCTAGGTTTCTGCTAGTGTCCTGTACACCAGGTAAGGGGCAGACACGTCCCTGTCAAGGCTGCCCATCCCTACTTCTTCTTCCCAGGGCAGAACTGCCACACACTTGGCCCTGGGCAATAAGGTGACAGTAAGGTGATGTGTCCTCCCTGTAGCATCATGCTGCCTGTGCACAAGAGCTCACAGTCACTGGGTGAACACTGCTGTGTGCTTTCTCTTATTGCAGTGCCCCTCTCAGATGCGCTGATGCTCCCTTTCTGCTCAATACTTTAGAAGAGGAAATATTGCCAGAGGCTCATTACCCTGTACAATAAGCTTTTAATGTTTTTCTTTTTATCAAAATAATTTTGAATATCATGAAGAGGTCTTAATTAATGGGCCTCAACTAGGTAACTACATTTGAATAATAAATACTTTGCAACTCTTTTCAAAGAATTCAAGATATACGGAAGGGATATCCACCTCAATTTACAAAGAGAAGTTTCAGGTGAATGTTCAGATAGTCTTCAGAGACCCCATTCTTAGTTCCACCTATAAAAGATACACCAAAATTAGCTTTGGGGATTTGGCAGTAGAATGAGGTTTATATGACCTCATTTACATTTTTTTTTTTTTTTTTTTTAATAGGAGGCACTAGAAATTTTTAATACTAAAAGTGTGGCCAAGTATTTGAAAGCAGTTGAAGAACTAAAATATAGCGTAACTGAGGAGGAAAAGCTATCTTTGGAAGAGAAGAGTAGAGCTGTCTGTGCCAAGTGGGAGGTAAGAATATGTGTCTGGGGCTTACGCTAAGAGGTTGGATCCTGGGCCTGTTCGTTGTCAGGGTCATTCTTGGGGTTCTCCTGTTGGACCCACCCCTCTAGGCTGTAGTCCTAGTTTTCACACAAAGTTTCCTAGCAGAATAGGCATATGATGGCAGTGAACCTGGATTCACCAGAGTACTTCACTTCCAGGAGCCTCACTGATAAAATGGGAATAGCACTGACTACTTGGCAGAATTGTTGCGAGGATTTATAGAAAGCATCTACCACTGAGACTGTGTTCCACTAATTAATGTTAATTAATATTAAAATGTATAATTAAGGCCGGGTACAGCGGTTCATGCCTGTAATCCTAGCACTCTAGGAGGCCGAGGCTGGTGGATTACTTGAGCTCACGAGTTCGAGACCAGCCTGAGTAAGAGAGAGACTCTTATCTCTAAAAAAGTACCTGGGCATTGTGGTGGGTGCCTGTAGTCTCAGCTACTCGGGAGGCTGAGGCAAGAGAATTGCTTGAACCCAAGAGTTTGAGGTTGCTGTGAGCTAGGATGACACCACAACACTCTACCCAGGGCGACAGAGTGAGACTCTGCCTCCATATAAAAAAAGTATAATTAATAAATGGTTGTTGGTATTTTAAATGTGTGTGTGCTCATATATAATTGAATTAAATGCTGTTAGGGTACCTCCTAAAATGCTTTTTAAAATAAATTTTTAAATTTTATTTGAATTTAACAGTTTTACATTTATGGAATTTTTTTTTTTTTTTTAGACAGTCTCACTTTGTTGCCCTGGGTAGAGTGCTGTGGTGTCACAGCTCACAGCAACCTCTTGAGCTCAAGCAATTGTCTTGCCTCAGCCTCCTGAGTAGCTAGGACTATAGGTGCCCTGTACAAATGCCCCACTATTTTTAGAGGTTGTGTCTCAGCTCTAGCTCAGGCTGGTAACTCATGAGCTCAGGCAGTCCACCTGTCTTGGACTCCCAGAGTGCTAGGATTACAGGCATGAGCCACCGTGCCCGGCCTAAATTGACAGAATTATTGCATAGATGGCACAGAAAGTTCCAGTATACCTTATGTCTAGGTTCTTCTATTGTTAACATCACGCATTAGTATAGTCACTGTAATGCAATTGTTCTGATTTGGGCAGACCGCAGAGTAATTTACGTACTGAGGACAGGTGCAACATGCTTTATTCAGCTTATGGCTGCCAGTGAGCTTCATAGGAGGTGCTCACAAGAGGAAGGTCTCTACCTTTTATACCCAGGGGGAACAATAGAGGCAAGGTGGTGAATAGCTGCTATATAAGTATGACACCACCATGTATAGTTACGGCTATCTTAGAAAAACATAGCGACTTCCATGGTACCATGAGTGAGAGAGCCCTAACAGTTTTGTCTGGTCCCACAGTTACCTTGGACACAGTCATTGGGCAAATATTGGTGCATTATTTCTAACTAAAGTTTGTACTTTTATCCATGTTTTCAGTTCCCCCTCCCCCTCCAGGGTTTCTCTTGCCAGGATACACAGGATGGCATTTACATGAGCCTTCTCTGGCTCGGACGTGTGATTTGCATATAGTTTCTCCCGTCTGTAGATTGTCTAAATGTAAAAATGCATTTTTAGGTGTTAGAAAAAATAATATGTTATGGGTCCAAGATGTTTTTAAACACTCTCCCTAAAGATACATGGATAAATCAGAATATCCTTTCAGCTCTATTTCCGTCTTTTTGTTACTAAACGTATTTTTATTGTTGCTGCAAATACTTTTTCAGCTTATTCTGTTCCCACAGTTAATAGATTCCTTTGTTTTTTGCAGTCTCTTCACCATGAACTGTCTTTGTACATTCCACGACTAAGAATAGATATTGAAAAGGGAAAGCTGAGTGACAATATTTCAAAACTGGAAAAGCAAATAAATAAAGAAAAGAAACTAATCCGTAGAGGAAGGACCAAGGGTCTCCTCAAAGAACATGAGGTACAACAGTTTATTCCCACTGAAATTTTGTCATCGTTCTGGGGTTTACCTTAAATGGCTGTGTATGCCGTTAGCCTAGGATTAAATCTGCTCTGAACCTTCCTCCAGCTCTCCATCCCTAGGATTATCACCTTTTCGGTTCAAGCTCTCACTGGGGCCATGCTTCCTACATTTTAGAAGTGAGAAAAGTCATCACTGTGTTAATATTTCATCATTTCCCTGACTGTGTCTCAGCAGGCCCCTGTCCTCAGACTCTGGTCATAAATGTGTCCACTGTCCCCAAAGTACCTACAGTTGCTTTTGTCAGAACACAGTGTCCTCAGAAGCTTTTGTGAAAACTATCAAATCATGATAAAAAGCAACTAGGGCAAATCTAATGATCTCTTTTTGGATTCCTTCTTACTTGTTTTTATGTATTTGAAAACAGTGACTCCTCTTTTCATTTTTTAACTTTCTACCGCTTCCAATATCAGTCTCTTAATTTGATGTTTATAAAATTGGCTGCATTCCAGGCCCAGTGTCTCAGGCCTATAATCCTAACACTCTTGGAGTCCAAGGCTGGAGGATTCCTTGAGGGCAGAGTTCAAGACCATTCTGAACAAGAATGAGACCCTGTCTCTCTTAAAAAAAAAAACCCAGAAAAATCAGCTGAATATTGTGGCAGGCACCTGTAGTCCCAGCTTCTCAGGAGGATTGCTTAAGCCCAGGAGTTAGAGGTTGCTGTGTGCTATAATGACACCACTATACTTTAGCCTGGGGCAACATGCTGAGACCCTGTCTTTAAAAAAAAAAAAAAGACATTGGCAGTTGGTCCTTCTTTTTAGTGCTCTTCACAAATCTTCCTTGTTTTATTCTGTTATCTTAGTGTTTTAACTGGGTTGGGAGCTGTCCATTTTTGCCTAATTTTATGGGGTTTTACCTGCCTTCTCTACACTGACAGTGCCTTCATCTTTCCATCTGAATCCTTCTATCCAAGTGCTGTGTTCCATTTGATGTCACAGGTATTCTTAGGAGACCTCAAATTCAGCTTGTCCAGAATGGAACCAATAATACCTCCTCTCAAACTTGGCCTCCTTTTATTAAATATCTTCTGCGTTTTGGTTATAAAAGGCATAGCTGTTCCCAAATGCCCTTCTCCTCTGTCACCTACCTTCCCGCTCAGCCTTGGTCGAGTCTGTCGCCAAGTCCCATCTTCAGAGCAGCTTCTTCTCCTCCCTTTCTGTTGGTGGTGCCACCTAGCTAAGCTGCAGCCCTTGCCTTAGTGTGATGATAATGGCATTTCCCATATCCACCACTGGAGTTATCCTTTGGAGCCACAGATCTTATATCACTGACTCACCATGTCCCCCAAGACAACTCTAAGCTTCTTAGAATACTACTCCGTCCTTTCATGGTTTGGCCCCAGGATACCCATTATGATCCCTTCTACTGTGCTCTGGCCTTGGGGGACGACTGGTCCCTCCAGAACATCTTTCCTCTCTAGGTGATCCTTCTGCTGGCAACGTCCTCTCCCCCTTTTCCTTGGAGAACTCGTCCTTGCTCCTTCTGCACCCAGCTGACATGGTCTCCTCTTGTGAGGAGGTGGCTTTCTCTGAGCCCTCATGACAGGTAGTGGCTCGCTCTCTCACCCTGCCTGCTGCGCGTTTGTGCTTCTGTGTTACTGAACTGCTCATTGCTTCAGGGCTGACTTCCTCATCCTTGTTCTCCAGTGCCTGTTGTCATTCCCAGCACGCAGTAGATGGTCTGTAACAGGATGGGGTGCTAAAGTCACACACATCTGTTAGTTGCTAATCCTTATGGAATAATCCTGTAACCTCATCTGAAGCCTATTCCCTGCTTTATTTCTTCAATTAGGCTTGCTTTTCTGAGGAAGGTGTTCTGTACCAGCTTAATCACCACATGGATGTCCTGAGGGAGCTGTGTAAAGAGCTTGCTTCACAGGAGAGTCAGCAAGAAGTGAAGGCAGTACTCAGAGATTATGAGCAGAAGATAGAAAGGCTCCTGAAATGTGCTTCCGAGATTCACTCAGTGCTGCAGCTTGCAACGGGAGGCACTTCTAAATACGAGCTCCTACTTCATAAGAACAGTTCTGCTACAGGGTAAAACAAGATGAAGCCTTTTGCAAAATCAAATGACATTAGGCATTATATATTCTCTTTTAAGTTTCATTTTCCTTGCTCACTTTTAATATGCAATTTCAATTCCTTCCTAGGGGGACCATGGCCACATCTGAGAATAGAGAAGGGGATTTCCACAGTGAGGTGCCACTTGCAAAAGCAGATAACCAGCCATCAGCTGAAAAGGTGGTGAAGATGGATAATGTGTTTTAGAAGTAAACCAATGCAAAGGCCATGTGTACAACAATCCACTTCTCAAATTAATTGTTTTTAATATCTGATTATTTTCATCACCTCACTATTCCCACTGACATGACGCAAGGAAGACTGGTTTTCAAAAAATTAGAATGCAGTGAGTCAGGCTTAGTGCCTGTAGCTTTTAGTGGCTAGGGCGCCAGCCACATATGCCAGAGCTGGTGGGTTCAAATCTAGCCTGGGGCCTGCCAAACAACAATGACAACTACAACCAAAAAGTAGCCAGGCATTGTGGTGGGTGCCTATAGTCCCAGCTACTTGGGAGGCAGAGGCAAGAGAATTGCTTAAGCCCAAGAGTTGGAGGTTACTGTGAGCTGTGATGCCACAGCACTCTACCCAAGGTGACAGCTTAAGACTCTGTCTCAAAAAAACAAACCAAAAAAAGGTGGCAATGAGCCAAAGCTGTAAGGCGCGAAACCTAATTTTCCTCTGAATATGTAAACCGTTCTCTCAAACAGAGACCATTTGGACCATGAGTGTAGGTTGTCAGTGTTCGTTGCTACTGAGGGTAGAGGAGTTCAGCTTGATCTGCACAGATGCCTCAGTTTCACCAACATGAATAAGTTCACTTATTATTTACTTTTTACTTTTCCTCAGGAATTGGATTTTCTAAATTCTTGACGTGTAGGTAATTTGGTTCTTACTGTCTATCTGCCCAAGACTGCCAGTCAGAAAGTGGAAGAAGGAAGAGGGTGCATTTGTTTTCACTGGTTTCTTTTGCACGTCAGGCTTCGGTCTGTTCTTCCTATGGCTGTGTGGTCTCAGGCAGGAACACCATTTAGGGACTGGGAGATTTCCTTTATCATGCTGTCATTCCAATTAGAACGTGAGAGTCAGTCTAATAAATCTCCTCTGTCCTATGCTTTTCTGGGAGCTGAGAAATCTCAAATTCTACTGTCCCTTGGTTTGGGGTATAAAGAATCAGTGATATATCTTTTCAGCATAAAGCATTTATCTTTTTCCTGGTAATTAAATATGTTTGAGGTACTGTGTTTATTATTTCACGTATTTGCTTAGGCAATGGAACCAAGTACGGATTTTAACGTAGCATCAGAGTTAAAACCTCAGCAAGAAGAAAGCATTGTAGAGAACTATGGAAAGGATCGGCGTACATCTATGAAGAGTTTACTAGAGTGGTAAGCTCTTTGAATACAGCTGGAAAATCCGTCAGAAGTGTTTCATGAATGCAAACATGTGGTCCTGTTTAATAGTTTTGTTTGCCTTCAGTCTAGCCTGTGGTCCAATAACTAAAATAGAAATGCTGTGGGGTTTCCTCATGTACAATTAACACTAATTAAAAAAAAGTTTTGTCTTATTTTAAAATGAAGTACTATAATGCTGCATTTAATTTTTCCCCAGGTATGATAAACATAGACAGATTCTTGAATTACAGCTACAAAACAACACATTCAGGATTACTTCTGATTTCTCTCCGGAAAAGGAAAGGAATGGTGCTTGCCTGCAGGCTAAATTGACAGATCTACAGGTAATTACTGAAAATATTATTTGTCTGGTTATCTCTTTAGTTAGAAAATAATACCACCGCTGGGTGGCACCTGTGGCTCAAAGGAATAGGGTGCCGGCCCCATATACCAGAGATGACGGGTTCAAACCCGCCCCGGCCAAAAACTGCCAAAAAATAAATAAATAAAATAAAATAAAATAAAATAAAATAAAATAAAATAAAATAACCACCATGGTGTAGGCATCGCCATTTTTGTTGAGATCACATATGCTAAATGTTTCCAAGGAACTTTTTTGGCTTGCATTTCTAATGTCATCTTATTCCAGAAAGTGATTTGCTTTCAAGTACCAAACCCAGGGAAGACTTTAATTCAGGGGCCAAATATGTTGCCTGTATTCTAATCTGGAACTCCAGATATTGTGGCTTGAAAAGGGCATTTTTTTGTTTGTATGTTTCTGTTTGTTTTGGGGGTGCGGTGGGGGCTTCAGATAAATTGCTCAGAAACATGTTGAAGGGCTATTAACTTGATCTCAGTTGCTCCAAAATTGACAAACCAGTGACTCTTGAGTATTTCCTTGAGTCATTTGCTCAATGAGATTGTCACCCTGTCTAAAAAGTACAGTATACCAGTTGTTGACTATCTGATGCTGGGCACTAAGGGTGTTTTTGCTCTGAATGATCGGTCATTCTCCTTCAGAGGAAGTATTTCTGTTGACTCAGGAGCAAGAGAAAAAACTGTCTGTTAGTGGTGGGCACATACATCATAAGCTCTGCAAATAAGTCTTGTTCTCATTTTGAGGACGGTCTGTGCAGTGTGGCCTTCCTACAGCATGCTCGTGAGTACGTAAGTGCCAACCCTCACAGGTGAAAGAAAGGGCTGTGGGCAACTCCTGCTTCATCCTTGCAAGTTTTCTGGTTTCCTTGTTTCATTATGCCAGGTCTCATCACATTATTCTATCTGGCTCCTCTGTATTTTTCATCTGATAAGCAAAATTTATGTGTGAAAAACCCCTCTTGTTCAAATGATGGATTTAGCATGTTTTTGTCCCAATTAAGAAACTATCCGGAGACCTTTTCCCAGTGACTCAATAATGAGCTGGTTAGAAAGTTGTACTAATCTTTGGAGAAAGTGAAGAACAAATCATACTACTAATATCTCCATAGAATTTGATACTAGTGCCTTAAAAAAAAAAGAAACACTAAATAAGGAGGGAGAATAGTATGGCATTATAGGCATAAATTATAGAGTATACATTAATTTCATTCATTTCTTGTTCATTTAGAATTTTGGTTCACTCCAATTTTTTTTTAGAAGGTGATGAAGTTTTACTATATAGAAAAATAGAATATCTGTTCTTATATCTATATCTTTCTAAATTGTAATCTGTGTTTCTACTTCAGAAGAAGGGAGTTTTGGCTTGGCGCTCATAGCTCATTGGTTAGGACACCGGCCAGATACACTGGAGCTAGCAGGTTCGAACCTGGCCCAGGGCTGTTAAACAACAATGATGACGACGACAACAACAACAACAACAACAACAACAAAATAGTGGGGGCTGTGGCGGGCACCTATGGTCCTAGCTACTTGAGAGGCTGAGGCAAGAGAATCACTTTAGCTCAAGAGTTTGAGGTTGCTGTGAACTGTGATGCCACAGCACTGTGCTGAGGGCAATATAGTGAGATCTCTGTCTCAAAAAAATTAAAATTAAAATTAAAAAAAAAAAAAGGGAGTTTGGATGCCATTGACAGCCTTACCATCAGCAGCCTCAACTTCATTAAATAGGTCCTCTGAGAGCATAGTTAATGTCTTCATTGCCTAAAGCAGTGTTTTTCAACATTTTTATCTCAGGGCACACTTGAACCTATAGTTTAAAAAGTGAAAAAAAGAATATACTTTCTGTGCTTTGAACTTCTTTTGAAAATAATTTAATTAATGATCATAAAAAACATTTATGGCATACCTAAGATCCACCACACATCAGTTGAAAATCACTGCCTTAAAGCGTAGTTCATTTGTAAGTTGTTGGTGGGGGGGTGTTATATTTATATGTATATGTATATAAAATATGTATATTTTTATGTGTGTGTAAAAAGAATGTTTATGAAGTGGCTCCTACATAAAGTCCCAGCCTTGGTAATCACAAGGTAATGATTTTAAAATGATTTTTGTGTAACACATTGTGTTTGCTGTCACAGATGATAATTGTCTCATTTTGTAAGAATTGTACCCATTAACTGATAAATTAATTTATGTGTTTCATCTAGCTCTTACAAAATGAAACTGAAACATGTTGGGAAACATTTGAAATCACTTCACTGAAGTTAGAAAATCTTGTGAGTGACAAAAAGAAGCCTTTTATGGTTAAAGAAAGAAAGAGTTTAAAGGGAAAGGAAAGAGAGTTTCAGATGGCACTTAATACCAGGTAAAATTCTGAGATACTTTTTAGTTTTTATTTTATGTTATACCTTTTTATTCTATTTTTATTTTATTTTATTTTTGAGATAAGCGTCTCACTCTGTCACCCTGGGTAGAGTCCATTCCCTCATCAGAGCTCATAGCAACCTCAAACTGCTGGATTCAAGCAATCTTTATGCCTCAGGCACCACCACAAGGCCTGGCTAAGTTTTCCGTTTTTATTAGATGTGGAGTCTCTTATTAGGCTAGTCTCAAACACCTGAGCTCAAGCACGCCTCCTGCGTTGGCCTCGTATGGTATAGGATTACAGGTGTGAGCCACCATGCCTGGTCCATGAATTTAATAAATTTTTTAAATTTTAAAATGCTCTTTTAAGCAAGCCTATTACTAAACTAAGTGTGCTATTTTATTTAAATGCCACAGCAACCTTAAGAGAGGTTACCATTATGATTGCTATTTTTCTGATAAGGCATATGATACTCAGGGAGGTTAAATAATGTAGGCCACACTGGTAACTAGAGACTTTAGTGGGTCTTAGGTCTGGCAGGCTCCTAAGGCCACTGGAGAAGCCTACCTTTCCCTCTGTCTCCTCTTGGACATGAATCTTGCCAAGTCACATAACCTTTCTGGGCATGCTGAATAGAGAGTTCTGTCATTACCCCATATCCAGGGGCCATGTATCTCCAGTACACATTTCCCGTTTCACATGGGAAGAAATTAAGACTTTCGAGTCTACATGTCACCTACCCATACTTGCACATTTCAGCATATTACTGGTGTAATTGAACCTTACTGTATTTCCATATAGCAAATTATGCCATAATTATAATAAAATAACCATACGGATTCTTAGTCATCAAAATGAAGTTAGATTACATTAAAACATTTTATTTCATAGGAAAGGAAAAGACTTGACATATTTTACAATTTTCCGTTCAGTGTGATATCTCTTAAAACTATTAAGAACACTTGGAGGCTTGGCACCTGTAGCTCAGTGGCTAGGGCACTGGCCACATATACTAGAGCTGGTGGGTTCAAATCCAGCCCGGGCCTCCCAAACAACAATGACAACTAAAACCAAAAAGTGGCCAGGTGTTGTAGTGGGCACCTGTAGTCCCAGCTACTTGAGAGGCTGAGGCAAGAGAATCGCTTAAGCCCAAGAGTTTGAGGTTGCTCTGAGCTGTAACACCACGGCACTCTACCAAGGGTGCCATAGTGAGACTTTTGTCTCAAAAAATAAAAATGCTTGGATATTGGGATACTTTTGGGAGTAAAAGAAGAAATCATTAGTAATGATCTATACATAGGATTAAATATTTTTATTCTGTAATTATATTCTTGGTTAAATAATGGTGTTAATATATTCTATAGGATACAATTCTGCTGTATTCTCCCCTCATGTGTGGTTTGTTTTTTGCCCAGAATGAAGTCTTTGGAGACTGCACTGCAGATTGTATTACCGGTGGAGAATGAGTTACGCCTTCTCTGTGGCTCAGACCTGCCCCCAAGTGAAGTGACTGTCCAGGAATTTTATCTCATTGATGCTGAAGGCCTTTATCAAAACCTGAGGGTAAGCATAAGTTCTCACAGTGTATTTACAGAATGAATCGTTCTTCAGAGATTTATAGATAATTATGAATCATTAGTTTTTCATTATAGTATAGAATTAGAATATGAGCCATGACTGAAAAATCTTCAGTAATTTAGACTTCTTATTTATTTCTCAACTCTTTAATTCCTTGCAAATTTGGAGGTGGATACTATGTAGTAAATAATGGAGCATTTTCTTTGAATTCCAAAATGCTTTATTTATGAATGCCTTCTTCAATGACTGAATTAGTAAATATCATACTAGACTTGTCTAGTTAGATAAGCATATTATATAATTTTCTTATTCCAAATCTCATCTTAATCCAAGGTATCTGTTTTATTTTTCAAATTATAAAACAGTTCTCAGCAGTTCACTCTAATTTTCTTTGAAGCAATAGATTTCTATACTTATTTTCTTTGGGAGATGGAAACATCAGGAAGGATATCAGATAATGAAACTATGGGGCCGTCTCATTCGTAATTCAAATGCTTCCTTATGCTGCAACTGTCAGCTTTGGTTAAATTCAGAAGCATTTTCCTAGATCAAATCTAGTCAGGTAATTTGGGGTTAGTTTCTGATGCACGGTCTCTCTTCTTCCTGCCTGAGTCTTTTTAGGTTTTTTTACTTTTATTTTAGAATATTCAAGATTCCATAGCAGAGCAGATTGAAATATGCAACAATTTAGGAGAGTCAAGCAACTTTGTATCAAAGGAATTACATCCACTGGATGTGCATGCAGTGCAGGAGGTTATACTGAAATGCAAAACACGACTTGAAGAAATGAACTATAAGGTACAGACTACTGAAGATGTCCTCAAGGCGCTGGAGGATTTTCTGGGGTCTCTCAGAATGTCTCAACTCTCTGCTGAGCTTGTTTCAGGCCAGTCTGCCTCAGGTACACAGGCAACATCAGAAAATACTTTAACAGTAAAAAATAAAGCAGAAGAAATCCAACAGATGAAAGACAATGCCAGACGCTTGGACGAACATTTGAAGATGCTTGATATGTGCTTGAAAGACGCTGCACGGGGTGAAGACACCTCCTGTGAGAGACTTTCTGATGCTATGTCAATACAGTTATTGGAGACACATGGCGTGAGGGAGGGACTCACTGAGGAACATGAGTTGTTAGAGGCTTGCATTACCAAAAATGACGATCTCCTTAAAAATATTGAAGATGTGCAGAGTCAGATCAGTAAGATTGGTCTTAAGGATCCTACGGCTCCAGCTGTGAAACATCGGTAAGTTTCTGTATCTTTACATACCTGTTAGGTGACAGTCCTTCCCACATCTGTCTGCTTCTGACCCATCCCTCTCTACTCAGCACTCAGTGTGCGCTTCTGTGGACTTTCCAAGCAGGCATTTTTTTGTTGATATTGTACCTTAACAAAACGGTGTATAATTTTTTTTCTCTTTAAACTGTGTCTTCTTGTGGACAAAGGAGGTGAAGTCAGAGGTGCGTAAAGACCACACACGAGTTACTTCACAGTCCCCTGTTCCTCTGTGTGTTTACTGTGGAGTCGCCTGGCAAACCCCACCCCTCTGATGTTAAAGAACCAGGTGGGAGGGGGAGAAGATGTACCTGCCACATCTGTGCCCACTTCTCCCTGAGTTATTTGCCACCCCTTCAGGTCCTGGCAGGATTAGGGTGGGGTTTGAGTAGGAGAACAAAAGACTGAATTGAGAGGCAAGCTGAGGCTAGTGTTGATTCTGGAGACTGAGCAGAATCAGAGTAGACAGAGGTCGGTGACTTCCCGTATACACGCTGCTATTTTAATTCCAGCATCCAGAATGGTCTGAAAGTTGAAGGTTAGTGAGAGCTGCTGCTGTGAACTCTTCTCTTCTTGCTAAATTTCTCCCACCTTCTGTCCCCTCTTCTACCCCACTCCTAGTTCCTCAGGCTTGGTGGTCTCTTGAGGGGTTGTTAGCTGGCGTGCCCTCCCTCTGAAATCTCCCCATGACCTCATCCCAGTGAGACTTTTGTTCCTGAAGTGTCCCAGTTCTTAATGAGATATTATACTAATTATTAATTTAGTCATTGCTTTAATAAATTTTAATGATATATTCATAGGTAATAAAGACATTCTCATAAATGAAAAACCATATGTTAATAATAATTTAATTGTTAATTTAATTATTAATAGAAAAACAAATACAGTGTGCTAGGCACTGTTTTAGGTATTGGGGATTTAGCAGTTGACAAAACAGACGGAAGTTCTCACCCCTCTTAGAGCTTATTTTTTAGTGAGAGGAGCAGGATACTTAGCATGTCTGGTGGTGATGAAAACCATGGACAAAAACTAAGGGAGCAAGGAGGCAGGGATTCAATAGGGCTGTCAGGAAGGGTGACCTTGGCATCCGATGAGAGCAAGCCACCTGTCTACCTGGAGGAGGAGCTGTCTGGGCTGAGGCGGCAGCAGGTACCAAGGTCAGGTGCGTTGGAAGAGAAGGTGCAGCAGGGGCAGTCAGAGACAAATTGGGCAGATGTGTCGTAGTTCATGCAGGGACTCGTGGGCATGTGGTGACTCTGGTTTGTCCTTTGAGTGACATGGGAAGTCACTGGAGGAGTCCAAGCAGAGGGAAGTGATGTGGTTTTCATCATCATGGCTTCTCTCTGGCCAGTGTGTTGAGAGTGGACCACACGCATCTGGTTAGACCTATTGTGGTGATTGGGGTAAAGGAGATGGCGGCATGGGCTGGGGGAGGTGGAGAGAAGAGCTGCGCATATTGAAGAAAGGGTCCAGAAGATTTGTTGATGTATTGGAAACAAGGCATAAAAGAAAGATTAGAGTTAAAAATGCTTCCCAGGTTTGAGGTGGGCAGTCAGAAAAATGGACTTGCCATTAAAGTGAAGAGAGAGAGACTGAAGTGATTTGGGTACTGGCTGAAAAAACTATCAGGAATGCTCAGTTTTAGAAAAGATAGGCTTGAAATACTTATTTGACACTAAGTAGTGCCATCGGTGAGACTTAAAAATAGATGGTGTTAGGAGTCAGGAGAGAGGTCTGGGCAGATGAGAGTTTTTCTCATTTTCTCACAGCTGTTTAAAGCCATAAAGCTGGATTGCTGGGGAGTGAGTTCAGACAGGTGAGAAGAGGTCCAAGTCAGAGGTCCACATCGTAGCTGTCTCTGGGGCTTTCCGTGCTGAGAGACCAGGGAAGTGAGGAGGAGCCAGTGTATGAGGAGGGAAATCATGAGAGTCCTGATGCCACAGGAGAAGGCATTTCAACAAGGAGGAGTGACCAACTGTGTCCTGTGACACCGACCAGTGACACAAGGTGAAGATTGAGAATGGGGCGAGGTTTTTGCCATGTGGAGGTTATCAGAGGTGTTGACGGGAGAAGTTTGGTGGAGCAGCAGGGAGTGAAATCCACCTGGGAGGAGGGAAGTCGAGGCAGTGAGCACTTTAGACTTAGATAAATGGAGTCAGTCCCTCTGGGATTAGTCCACCCTTGGCTAAATGACTCCTTTTTTTTTTTTTTTTTTTTTTGATATGGGAGAGATTTTGTGCTTAGCACCGAGTGCAGAATTTCCCTGGCTTTTTCCTTCCTCTGAGGCTGCCCTGAGGAGCACTGCAGCTCGGATCATCCATCCGCCTCCTCCTCGCCTGTCCTGCCTGCTTCCCTACACATACGCACACATATCTTTGTTTCCCTCGCTTTTCTCTCATATGCGTAATATGTGCCTTTTACATGTGTGTTCATCATAGAAAAAATTATTGCTCATGGTTCTGTGTATTTGTTATGTTTATCAAAAGCACCAAATTCTGTAAATGCTAAGAGCCTCCTAATGTCTGTAATAAAAATGTGTAATTTTTGGCATGACCCTTATGGAGATGAATGAAAGTTCATTAGCTCCCCAACTTACCCATAGTTGTGTTGAATCAAACTGGTTAATAGTTGGCTATCAAACTGTTCTCATTCATAATCAAGGGAAATATCATTAATCAAACTGGATAAGGATCTGGATGAATATGAAGAAGAGAAGACACAATTACAGAAAATAGCCAATTCTCTTCCACAATTCAAAGATGGCAGAGAAAAATCCTTGAATCAGCAGTGCCAAAATACAGTGCTTCTCTGGGAGAATACAAAAGCGTCGATCACTGAAAGGTAAGGGAAAAAATGCTCCTCCTGAATCTGAAAAAGAACCTGTAGCACAATTAAGTTTATTTTTATTAATATTAAATCATAGCTGTGTACATTAATGTGATCATGGGGTACCATACACTGATTTTATAAACAGTTTGACACATTTTTATCACACTGGTTAACATGGCCTTCCTGGCATTTTCTTAGTTATTGTATTAAGACAATTATATTCTACATTTACTAAGTTTCACATGTACCCTTGTGAGATGCACTGCAGGTGTAATCCCACCAATCACCCTCCCTCTGCCCAACCTCCCTCCTTCCCCCTCACTCTCCCCCTTCACCCATGTTATTAGGTTATAACTTGTGTTATAGCTTTCATATGAAAGCCATAAATTAGTTTCATAGTAGGGCTGAGTACATTGGGTATCTTTTCTTCCATTCTTGAGATACTTTACTAAGAAGAATATGTTCCAGCTCCATCCATGTAAACATGAAAGAGGTAAAGTCTCCATCTTTCTTTAAAGCTGCATAATATTCCATGGTGTACATATACCACAATTTATTAATCCATTTGTGGATCAATGGGCACTTGGGTTTTTTCCATGACTTAACAATTATGAATTGGGCTGCAATAAATAAAAATTAGCTTTTAAATCAGTAGACTTTGAGTAAAGCAGATTGCCCTCTGTACTGTAGGGAATCAGTTTGAAGCCATGAATATGTGATTTTTGGTCTTCTGGGTATATACCTAGTAGAGGAATTATAGGATTGAATGGCAGATTTATTTTTAGATCTCTAAGTGTTCTCCAAACATCTTCCAAAAGGAATGTATTAATTTGCATTCCCACCAGCAGTGTAGAAGTGTTTCCTTTTCTGCACATCCATGCCAACATCTCTGGTCTTGGGATTTTGTGATATGGGCTAATCTTACTGGAGTTAGATGATATCTCAAAGTAGTTTTGATTTGCATTTCTCTGATGATTAAAGAAGATGAGCATTTTTTCATATGTCTGTAGGCCGTGAGCCTGTCTTCTTCAGAGAAGTTTCTCTTCAAGTCCCTTGCCCAGCCTGCAATGGGATCACTTGTTCTTTTCTTGCTAATACGTTTGAGTTCTCTGTGGATTCTGGTTATTAAACCTTTGTTGGAGACATAACCTCCAAATATCTTCTCGCATTCTGAGGGCTATCTGCTTGCTTTACTTACTGTGTTCTTGGCTGTGCAGAAGCTTTTTAGTTTGATCAGGTCCCAGTAGTATATTTTTGAAGCTGCTTCAATTGCCCTGGGGGTTCTCCTCATAAAATATTTGCCCAGGCTGATTTCTTCAAGAGTTTTCCCTGCACTCTCTTCTAGTATTTTTATAGTTCCATGTCTTACGTTTAAATCTTTAATCCAG
>CAUYPK010060328.1:0-10871 GCA_963574355.1 Loris lydekkerianus | reverse complement strand
CGGGGATGTCTTATTTGGGTTGAGTCATGCTGGAGTTCTGAAACTGTGCGCTATCTGAATTTCAGAATCTGTTGGCATATCTGGAAAGTTCTCCTTCATAATCTCACGGAGAAGAGACTCTGTGCCTTGTGAAGCTACTTTGTCACTTTCGGGGATCCCTATAAGATGAATATTGGTTTTCTTTGAATTATCCCAGAGCTCTCTGAGAGAGTGGTCTGTTTTTGCCCTCCATTTCCCTTCCTCTTTAAGAGTTTGGGAGCATTCGAAAGCTTTGTCTTCCATGTCAGAAATCCTTTCTTCTGCTTGGTCCATTCTGTACTGAGGGATTCTACTGTGTTTCTCAGATCTTTGAGCGCTGCAACTTCTTGTCTCAATGTGTCAAAATCTTTGGTCATTTGGTCTTTGAATTTGTTGAATTCTTGAGACATCTTTTGGGTTAGTGCTTGGAATTCTAATTCGATCTTATTTGCTATCCAGATTCTGAATTTGATTTCTGACATCTCAGCTATTTGTGCATGGGATCTTGTGCTGTGTCTGCCCCATTGTTCCTTGGGGAGTTGATCTACTCTGATTATTCATATTGCCAGAGTATTTCCGTTGATTTCGTCTCATGATTGTTTTTCAGCATTGCCTCTGGCCGTCCTCAGAGTTGGGGAAGTGTCTCTCAAAGATTAGACCCCAGCGGGATCACTCTATTGTTGCTGAATCTTTGTAGGGAGTTACCCGGTGCAGCTCCTCTGGGGCTTCCCCAGCCAGGGAGTTCTGGTTGTGGTAGCAGCTCTGGAGTGTGACACAGCCCGATTCAGCAACAAGGCGGGGGTGTAGCGCACGGTTTTGGGAGTGCCTGGTGCCCAGTGACTTTGGCACAGAGGGCCCATGGCTCCAGTAGTCTTTGGCCAGGAGAAGGGCTCCACACAGAGGCAGGGAGGGTTCCGGAGGGCACTTGGCTACCAGAGTCCCTGGCCAGCCCAGCCTGCTGGTGTGGAGGCAGGGAGGGTACAGGAGGGAGGATGCAGGGTTGGGCGGCTCCCGGAGTTCCTGGTCAGGGCATGCAGAGGCCTGGTGGGCATGGGTCGCGGGTTGCGGTGCTGCTGGTGTGGATGTCCAGGCAGGTGCGGGTCACGGGTCCTCTTTTACAGGGTGGGGCAGGTGCTGATTGGGGTAGTGTGTCACCGTGCAGCTCTTCCGGAGGTTTGGGCAGGTGCTGATCGTGGGTCGCAGGTCGCGGGTCAGCTCTTACCCGGGTCTCGTGGGAGCTGATCACGGGTCTTGGGTCATGGTGCAGCTCTTCTGGAGGTCCGGGCGGGCCTCTTTTTCTTCTCTTGAAGGCCAATAACACTTAGATTTTCTCCTAAGAGGATATTTTGTAGCTCTTTCTTTCAGTCTGTAGGCTTCACTCTTTTTCATTTTCTGGTCTTCAATCTTTTCATTTTCTTCTGTTTAGTCATTTCTGCTTTTGAGAGACTGCTGCATTTTTTCAGTTTGCAAATTGAATATTTGTGCTCCAGAATTTTTGCTTGAATTTTTTTATTATTTTAATTTTGTTATTAAATTTCTCTGTTAGTTTTCTGAACTCCTTCTTTGTGTTACCTTGATATCATTGAGGTTGGTCAGAATAGCTATTTTAAGTTCTTTGTCTGAAGGGTCACATGGATCCATCATTCTGGGACTGGTCCCTGGTACCTTAGTCAGTTCATATGGCAGGGTCATAGGTTGGGGATGTTTCCGATGCTCTTGAATGTTTGTTGGTGTTTGGGCATTGAGGAGTTACATATTTACTCTAATTTCCACAGTCTGGGTTTCTTTGAACTTGCCCTTCTTCAGAAGGTTTTCCAGGGATTCAAAGGGAGTTGAATATTATGATCTAAGTCTTTGGTCAGGGCAGCTGTATCAGGACCGGGGCCACTCTAACTAAGCCCACTAGCAGTGGTGACTCTCACAGATTCTTGGTGATACCACCTTGGGGACTTTCACCTATCTGTGAAAGAATTCCCTGATTATCAGACCAGGTCTCTCACTCTCTGTGCCTGGCTGCTGGAGTTGGGGTAAGAGTAACAGGAACATTCCTTTATAGCCAGCATAGCAGGGACTGTGCCACATCACAGCTGAAGCATGGCAGGTCTCACCCACACCTGTGGCAACTGCTGCCTGGTTACCTCTGATGTTTATACAAAGCTCAAGTCTTTTCAGTTAGCAGGTAGTGAATCCTGCCAGGACTGGGTCCTTCCCTTTATGACTGGGTTCTTTTCGGGTCCAGGATGGATCTGCATGTGCTGTCTAGGAAGTGAGGCCTGGAACCAGGGGTTTCAGGAGTCTTCTTGATATTTTATTTTATTGTTATTAAGCTGTAATATAAGTTATAAGACAAAGCCCTTTGTGTTCTCCTCTTTCCTTTCCTGAAGTGGGAAAAAAACTTTCCCCAGAGTTTCACTGCCTGGGGAAGGAGGTGAGAGAGCCATTCACTTGGTCTCTCTCTGGATTACATGTACCCCATATCCATTGGCTGTGAGCCAGCGCAACAGCAGCACTTACCCAAGGACTGTAAATTTTGTGGCCCGCCTTTCAGATTTATTCTGGGCCCCAGACCATCTTCATCAGCTGGTGGTAGAGCTAGCCTGAAGTCAGGTTTCTACCATTGGAGCAGAGGAATTCCCCTCTGATCTTGTCTAAATGCTCCCTCTGTGAGTGCCAGCAGAATTCTACTTTGTGCTGTGTTTCCCTGTGGCAGGGCATTCCTGCGTTCCACTGAAAAGTCCCACAGTCTCTTCCACTGTCCCTCCACTGGGCACCCAGATTCTTGTTCACCTGGTGCTGGTGCAGTGTTGCCAGGGGCTGGGGGCGGGGTAGCGTAGGCAGTGCAAGACTGTCTTTTTTGCCCTCTCAGTGCTTCTTTCCTTGATATAATGTTCAAACCAGGTACTGTAATTGCTCGCCTGATTTTTGGTTCTTCTGAATGTGCTTTCTTATGTGAATAGTTGTTGAATTTAGTGTTCCTAGGGAGGAATAATCCCTGGAGGGTTCTATTTGGCCATATTGCTCCCCCTCTGGAAGACTTTTACATAGACCAATGGTAAAGGTTGATAAAATACAGAAAATTGACATGAATGTTGAAGAATAAAGATAATTTGCATACATCAGAGATGGAGAGGAAGGAATTGTAGGAAACAGGATCAACATTAGGCAAGCCGGAACTAGGGATAAGGTGGGCAGCAGACAAGTAGGAGGAAAGAAAGTCTGTGTGAAAGAAAATGGAGCTGTTCAAATGGAAGAGGAAGATTGGAGAGGAGTTGGTTAGGCTTTTATTTCCGCTCTTTCATCCATAGAGGAAAATGATGCTTCTAAAGAATGGTGCCAGGTGCAGTGGCTGACCCTTGTAATCCTAGTACTTTGTGAGACCAGCACAGTGGATCACTTGAACCCCAGGAGTTTGAGGTTGCAGTAAGCTGTGAGCATGCTAGTCACTGCCCTCATGCCAAGCAACAAAGCAGGCTCTGTCTCAAAAGCAAAGCAAAACAAAGCACATATAAATAAAAATGGAACTCAGAAACCCAAATATGGTATTCTGCTACTCTTCCTTTTTATTATCATAGAAAAGTCAAGCATAATGCTTTATTTTAAAAAATGTGGGAAAGTTGGTATTGGTAGGCTGTGGATTTCTTCAGGCTTACTTTACCTCCTGTCTATCCTGCAGTGATTGTACCATCAAGCAAATATTAGAGTATATAAACACATGCATTTTACTTACAGTCTTCCAAGTCAGATTTCATCAGCTAATGGGCAGACCAATTCTCTGATGTTTTTTAAATCCATCTGGAGCTTTTCATGTTTCTCTGAAGTACTGTAGATACTCGAGTATAAGCTGAGTTTTTTCAGCAAAATTTGTGCCGGAAAAAACTCAGCTTATACTCGAGTATATACGGTATTTACTCACTGCCATAATTTAGGTGTCAGCAGCGTGTTTCTCTGTCTTGAATTGTCCACTGTTGTTATTCAGATTATTAGTCTGTTCACTAAATGAGCTTCTGTTTATATGCACTAGTGATTTGCTTTTACTTTTAAACCCTTTGGGAATTTTGAGATATATTTGTAAAAACCAGCGGTATGTTATGGTCCAAATCACGTCTACTTCCTACTAAAGACACGTGTTGTTGCTTCATATTTCTAAGACCAAGAAGTTGCATACCAAGATGATCACTTAAAAACCAACTTGAGGGGGGAAAAGAAACCAAGCCAGTGTTGAGAAAAATCAGTTGAGTAGGATGGTACTAATATCCTTCAAGGGAATAACTTAGTTGTAAAGGCAGAGATATGAACCAAACCGTAAGGAATTCTGGAAGAACTACCTGTCACGGAAATGGGAATGACAAATGAAGCCTGCTCCTTATTAATGATTGGCTGTTAACTAATACCAGAACTAGGAAAATTAAAGAAGTTGAAATTGAACTAACTTAACATCAAGATGACTTTTCAAGGAAGGGAGACCTGTCTATCTAAATAGATGTCCATAGGGAACACTCAAAGCATGTAGAAAGAGATGTAATTATTGCAGAGCAATCCCATGAAATGATTGAAATTGGTATGACTTCAACAAAGTAAGGAGGAAGGAATGAAAGGTTATTCAGAAGCTACAGAAGGAGAGATAAGATCATAGCTTATGGCTCTGTCTTTTAAAAGAAAAAAATGCAGCCTTTGGAAGGCTTCAAGTTATAGACTAACATATAAAAAGATGATTTTAAGCAGTTGCTTGAAGGTACACTAGAGAATAGAAAATAAGCTAATAAAAAGAGTTATAGGAGAAACAAAGGCTCAGAGGAAGTTAGGCCATGCACTTGTAACAACATTGTGTATAATTCTGTATTATGGTTAACATATAGTGAGATATATTCTCTTAAATGTTAAATATACAATACGGTATCATTAACTGTAAGCACAGTGTTGTATAGCTGTACGATTTTTTAATCTTGCATGACTGAAACTCTGTGTGTACTAAACAGCAATTCCACATTTCCCTTTTCCGTCACTGCCCGTAACCACTATTCTGTTTTCTGTTTCTACGTGTTGGACTGCTTTAGATACCTCATATAAGTAGAACCATGCAATAGTTTTCTTTCTGTGACTGGCCTATTTCACATAGCATTCTCTCCAAATATATTCGTGTTGTAGCATATGATAGAATTTGTCTTCCTTTTTATGGCTCAATAGTATTCCATTTTAACATACTGTTGGCTGTCTCTATCTGTGGGGTCCAAACCATAGATCCAACCAAGCTCAGTTCAAAAATATTCAGAAGAAATTACATGTGCAGACCTTTTTTTTCTCATTATTCTATAAACAATTCAGCATAATAACTATTTACATAGCATTTACATTGTATTAGGTATTATAAATGATTGAGATGATTTAATTTGTATGGGAGGATGTTGGTAAGTTATATGCAAATACTATACTATTTTATATAAATGACTTGAGCATTCATGAATTTTGGTATCCTCAGCTACTGAGGGATGATGATTCCACATTCCATGTTTTCTTTTTTTCTTTATTTGTTGAGGGACGTTTGAGGTGCTTTCATCTCTTGGCTACAGTGAATGATGCTATAGTGAACTTGAGTTCATCTCTTTGAGATGTTGCTTTGAATATTTTGGAACTATACTGAGAAGTGGGATTGCTGGATCATAATTTTAAGTTTTTGAGGCATCTCTTTACTCTTTTCCATAGAGTACATTTTTACATTCCCACCAATAGTTAACAAGAGTTCTAATTTCTCCACATCCTTGCCACTGCTTGTTATTTTCTAATTTTTGTTTTTCAGTTTTATTTTTTGAGGTAATGCTTCATTATGGTTTTGATTTGCATTTCCCCAATGATTAGTCTTGTTGAGCATCTTTTCACATACCTTTTGGCCATTTGTATGTTTTCTTTGGAGAAATGTCTACTCCAGTCCTTTGCCTATTTTTAAATAAGATTTTTTTTTTTTTTTTTTTTTTTGTAATTAAGTTGTAAGAATTCCTTACCTATTTTGGATATTAACTCCTTATCAGATGTATGGTTTGCAAATATTTTCTCCTTTATGGTATAGAAGACTTTTAGTGTCATGTAGTACCACTTGTCTATTTTTGCCTTTATTGCTTGGGTATTTGGTGCTAAGAGTGATGTCATACAGCTTTTTTCTTCTGTTTTCTTGCAAAAGTTATTGGTTTCAGGTTTACAGTTTTAGGTTTAAGTCTTTAATCCATTTTGAGTTGATCTTTGACTGTAGTGTAAGTTAAGAGTCCAGTCTATTCTTTTGAATGTGCATATTTAGTTTTTTCAGCACCATTTGTTTGAAGAGACTGTCCTTTCCCTATTGTGCAGTCTTGGTGCTCTTGTCAAGAATCTTTTACAACATGTGTGGGGCTTTATTTCTGGGCTTTTTTTTCTATTCTAATGGCCTATATATTTGTCTTTATGCCAGTACCATACTGTTTTGATTACTGTAGATTTGAAATATGTTTTGAAATAAGAAAGTGTGATGCCTCCAACTTTGTTTTCCTTTCATGAAATTGTTTTGACTGTTCAGAGATCTTTGTGATTCCACATGAATTTTAGAGATTTTTTTTATTTCTGTAAATAATGCCATTGGGATTTTGATAGAGATTACATTGAATCTGTAAATTGCTTTGGGTAATATGGGCATTTTGACAATATTAAGCATTTTAATCTATGAACATGAGATATCTTTTTATTTGTCTCTTTAACTTCATTCATCAATGTTTTGTGGTTTTCAGTATACAAGTCTTTCACCTCTTGGTTAAGTTTATTACTAAGTATTTTATTTCTTTTAATGCTCTTGTAAACAGAATTGTTTTTAAATTCTGTTTTCATACTGTTCATTGTTAGTGTATAGAAAAAAAACCTGGTTTTTGTATGTCTGTATAATTTTTAACTTTACAAAATGTTTGAGGCATAGGATTAAAGAAAGAAAATCAGAAATTGCAAAGATCAGGTGTGGGGACACAGAGGGAGATGCGCTATGACACAAAGTCAATGGAGATGCGGGAGTCCACAGGTCATATAAGCTGTAATGTCATGGATAATCAGATTCAGGTCTCAACAGTGAGTCCATCCATCTTCCCTGGATTCCTGCTATCTACTATGTGACAGGTAGAGTGATGAGTATTGGAAACACAATGGTAAAAACTCCAAGGGCTGAGTGTCTGAATCTCTCAGGGGCTTGAGAGAATTGTAGTATAGCTGAAATACAGTGTTATTTCAAGGTGAGAGACGATTTCAAGACGAGACAGGTCAACACTGCCATGTCCTGAAGATATATTAGGTAAATTAAGGGACTATGGCCATTTGTGTTAGTGATAAAGCAGGCATTGGCGACATTGACAAAAACAGTTTCAGTGCATTTATTTTGGGTCAGAAGCCATATTACAGGTTGTGGCAGGTAAATGAAAGGAGATAAAAGAAGTGGAGAACTGAAACAGAATCAGATTAAGAGCTTTAGCTTCTGTAAGCATTAGAAAGACAGAGCCTACTCTTAAAGGTTATGCTCAATAAAATTTTCTTTTTCAGAATAACACAAAATTTACATAAATTTCAGAGTTAGAATAGCTTTCTCATCCAGCATCTAATGGCATAAACATGCATAAATACATTGTAACTGGCTCTGATGTGTGTTTGCTTTAGCTTGGTTGATGCCACGGTACTCGATGCTCAGCCTGTGTGGTGGTCTAGCACTGATAGCAGCTGGAGAGACTCATTTCAGGGAACTGGGCTTTAAGGAGAGGAATAAGATGGAGTGACAGTAAGTTAGAAAGCCAGGACTGAAGAATTGCAACCCATAAAAATAAAACTTTTTGTATATGCACAGGAGCAGGCACGATTGATGAAGCAAAGTTTGCTGAAAAGTTGAAAAGATAAAACTTGGAGAACCAATGAAAGGATCAGTATCAGGCGTGAGGGTGACACCCTCTCCTTAGGATAAGTGGGAACCCCAAGGTGTCCACCTAGAACATAGTGTGCTCAGAATCATCAGGATACAACTGCAGAGGTTTTTAACATGTATGTTTCTACTAAACTCATATAGGTGTGGTTTGTACAAACTGTAAAACATACACATATATATTCATTTATTTTTAGTGAAACATATTATGTTTTGAGGAATTTGATCAGAGCAACAGTTGAGCTAGACTTTGTTTTCACTTACGACAGTGGTTCTCAACCTTCCTAATGCCACGACTCTTTAATACAGTTCCTCATATTGTGGTGACCCCCAACTATAAAATTAATAACTGTAATTTTGCTAATATTATGACTCATAATGTAAATATCTGATAAGCAGGATGTATTTAGGTGACCCCGTGAAAGGATCGTTTGACCCCCCCAAAGGGGTCGTGACCCACAGGTTGAGAGCTGCTGAATTAGGAAATTTAAAATAATAACTAGCTATTATTTTAATGTTTACCATGTACTAGATACTCGGTTGAGTACTTTATAAGCATCACATCATTTAATTTTTAGCACATATCTGTGGGTTAGGTACTATTAATACTGCCAACGGTCATGTAGCCAGAATGTAAACCAGCATTTGTGTATAGAACCCCTGCTCTTAGCCACAGCAACATACTGTTTACTCTCATTTACTATGTAAAAGGTAGAATCGATATGTGAAACTTAATAAATGTAGAATATAAATGTCTTAACATAATAACTAAAAAAATGCCATGAAGGCTATGTTAACCAGTTTGATGAAAATATTTCAAATTGTGTATAAAACCAGCACATTGTACCCCATGATGCATGAATGTACACAGCTATGATTTAATTAAAAAAAAGTAGGATTGAATATACCAGGAATAGTTCCTATAATCATTCTGTTATCACTGTATATCATAGACTGAGGTACAGTTAAACTGGACCACAAGGCAGGGGACCAGTACAAATTGCAAAAGGTTTAATTACATATAATTAAAACTCAGTAACTATAGTCTGGTGTTAGTTGATAGGATCCTTTATAGGCCACTGAGGTAGATCAGTTTAAAAGGTAATTTTTTTTTTTTTGTGGTAAGTGACAAGTATGTAAAAATGTAATAACTAGCACAAAACTATCTACTGAAACTCATGAAGAGTTTGAAAAGGGGTATGCAAAAGCTCAAAAGCATGTAGATGATGTCGCCTACCCACCACCCCTGTGTAAGCCCTGAGCTGTCTCTGCAGGATTGCTCTCTAGCTCCCTCCTGTGTCCTGGTTTGCCTCTCTGATGCTCCTTCATCTCAAAGACCATGTATTCTGGAGTTGTATCCCATTGTCCCCTCTTCTTGCCCACAGTAGACCCTAAAATCCGTATTCCCCTTGCTCTTACATATCTAAATATCAGTTTCGTCTCCAGCTTGAAGGCCTATTGCGTATAATTTTATTTAGGCATATGCCATTTCTGGGAAGGAGGGCCAACTGTTTTCATTGTCATTTTACAACAGAGAAAACTAAATGTGAGAGTAAGCCCCTTCCCCGGTCTGACCCAGAATAACTGGTGTTGATGGGGCTCAAATTCCTGTTTACTGATACCAAAGTCAGAGCCTTCCGTAGTATTATATTACCCAGGATAATATGCTCCCAGGACAGCTTAGTGGTACAATGTACATTGCTTTGTTGCTCTCATTCATTCAGATAGTAATTCTTGAGTTTGACAGGTAAAGATGCTGAACTGTGAAGAGAGATGGATGCAGTGTGTGAGTGTAAGTAAAGGCACAGATGGCTGCTGGAAATTATAAAATCAAGGTGCCAGGGGTTTTGAAGAATCAGACACAGTGTCGCTGCTCTGGCTATTCTCAAGTGTTAGAAACTTACAGTGAATATATGAGCGTATGATGTCCTTGGTGCCATTTCTTTTTACTGTCATATGACCATCAAATATTCTTGATGGCTGACTTACAATAAAGTCTCAATAGATTTTAGTGCTTTAGAATACATATAGAAAAATATCATTAATGTAAAACTGCAATGATACAATGAAAAATTACTAATATAATAGTATATTTCTTTAAGGAGGTAAGAGAGTCCATTAAAGCATTTTTGTTATGCTTTTCTTTTGCCTTCTATTTTTACTTTATTCTTCTATAATTACAAAGAGAAGAAACTACTATTACTGCCTTCAGAGGCTAGAAAGGAAAATGAGTAATAGAGATTCCCTTTTTTCCCACATGTAACATGCCGACTTTGTATGACTTTTGTTGTTTACTTCATTGTGGTTAAAAATTTTTGTAATAAACCATTGAAAAATTACAACACAGTACAAAAATGTTAATTTGAAAGAAACAAATACAGTAGTATCATACAATCTATGAACTTCCTAGTCAATTTCTTTTTATTAATTTAAGTAAAGTCAGGTGCTTTTTTCCCCCCTTATTGTTGGAGAGAGGTAGTAAGTCAGTTAAGATCCTTGGAAAAACATTCCTCCCTATTGAAGGTGATACACCAATTATGTCTACTACTTGCTTTCTGTCTGAAGCAGCTATATAGACATTAATTTTAGATCCTAGGCTTAGAGTAAAATATTCAGTATTCAGTAAGTTTATTAAAGCAATTTTAAGGTAAGAAAGTTCCTACTAATGTCTCTATAAATGGGAGAGCAGAATGTAACAGCTGAGTTATTAATTGGTAAACCCCAAGGAAGTTAGTTAACTCTTATGAGATTGTTTTCTTTAAAAGAAGCCTAATAGTTTTTTCATAAGGCCAACCATTTAAATCAGGGGTGGTGAACAAGTTCGACTACGCGCTCGGAGATCGCTCCTCAGAGGTCCCTCCTCAGAAGCAGCATAACAAAATCCAAACTTGGCAAAGAGCCACAGTATACAAAATAATGATAAGAGGCAAAGAGCCGAAAT
>CAUYPK010060327.1:0-12415 GCA_963574355.1 Loris lydekkerianus | reverse complement strand
AAACTACTTTGAGATATCACCTAACCCCAGTAAGAGTAGCCCACATAACAAAATCCCAAAACCAGAAATGTTGGCGTTGATGTGGAGAAAAGGGTACACTTCTAAACTGCTGGTGGGAATGCCCACTAATACGTTCCTCCGGGACGGATGTTTGGAGAATGCTTAGAGATCTACAAATAGACCTGCCATTCGATAATTCCTTTACTAGGTTTATACCCAGAAGCCCAAAAGTCACAATATAACAAAGACATCTGTACTAGAATGTTTATTGCAGCCCAATTCTTAATTGCTAAGTCATGGAAGAAGCCCAAGTGCCCATCGACCCACGAATGGACTAGCAAACTGTGGTACATGTATACCATGGAATACTATGCAGCCTTAAAGAAAGATGGAGACTTTACCTCTTTCATGTTTACATGGATGGGGCTGGAACATATTCTTCTTAGCAAAGTATCTAAGGAATGGAAGAAAAAGTATCCAATGTACTCAGCCCTTCTATGAAGCTAATTTATAGCTTTCCCATGAAGGCTATAACCCAACTATACCACAAGACTATGGGGAAAGGACCAAGGAAGGGGAAGGGAGGGGGGATGTTTTGGTGGAGGGAGGGTGATGGGTGGGGCCCCATCTATGGTGCATCTTAGAATGGGTACAGGTGACTGCACTAATGTACACAGCTATGATTTAACAATAAAAGAAAAAAAAATAAAAAAAGAAGACCAGCCAAGGTTATAAATCCTCTAGAGGGAACAATTGTGGCTAATGGGACACAACAGGAGCTGAGACACTCAGATCAGAAACTAAATAACCCACAGGGTGGGAGACAGCTAATAAATGGCTTACCCCCCCCAAAAAAAAAAAAAAAAAAAAAAAGAAAGAAAGAAAGAAGCAGACAAGGAGAAACTTCTCCTAGAAGTTGAGTATTAAAGTTTGTGAGATGGCTGTAAATATTTCTTGTTTTATAAGAACCCACGTTGGGGAATTTGATAGGAAATGAATAAATGATACCTACAGGGTAGGACTAATGTGTGTACTAAACTTTTCGTTATTAAGCACTTTGATATGTCGAATGTCAACTTGCACATGAAATTTTTGCTTTCAAACGTTTTGTAATTGAACTGAAGTCACACACGCACATATGGTTTTTAAAATATTTAATAGCAGAGGGAATTTTCATAAAGATCACGAGGTCCAATTAACGCCAACTTACAGTTTCTATCCTAAAAGACAAATACTTTTAATTAATTACAAAACATTCAAATTTTTAAGCACTTTCTGGTAATACATGTGAATTTATATCACTATATTTTCTCCTATCCCTCTCCTTTTCTAATTCACTTACTTTGAAATGTATGGTTCACTAGTTACTCAATTTAAGAAATTAAAAACTCATACTTACTGTTTCTATTTCTTATTCCTGAAAGAGAAAAAGAAGTTGCAAATGCCCACTTTAAAAGACAGACTCTGATATTGCCCTGGGCCTCTCTCATTTCACTCTTTCCTCCAAGCTCTGTAAATCGTGTATGTAAATTTTTATTGGTAGGACAACAAGTGATTCATATTCTCTAATCTCAGTCAAGAAGCTTGTGATATGTCTGTGTTGATTCTAAAAGAAAAATTAGTAAGCGCTTTTTTCTTGAAAGGAAAATATGTAAATATTGATCAGCCTTAGACGGAGGCTACATAGATGTATACTCCTGGATTCAATGATTTAATTCTTTAATTGTTCCTTTTGTCATGCCACTCAGAGGATAACAGTTTAGGGGTTAAATAAAACTGAATTTCATAATGACATTCAATGAGCTACTTAAAATTGTCACTTTTTAGTTTGTGTTCCAATTTTGTCGTGACATTCATAGAGCCTTTGTGCTGGAGTTCACAGTTGCCTATTTGTTTGTGTAATATTATTTATGTTTAATTAATTTACTTTTAATTTTAACGGGATTTCTCTTATTTAGGTTTTAAATGTATACTATGCAGTTTTTCTCGTACTGCCAGTTTGTCCTAGAGAATATTATCTTCTCCTCCAATCGAGTCTATTAAGTTGTTATTTGGGGGTCCTATTCTCTCATTTTGCTAGAGTGTAACTCAGGTTACTTCATAAGAAATAACAAAGAGAAAACATTTTCTGAAATGATCTACATTCTCCATCACTCTTGCTTAATAATTTGGATCACATAAGCTTTTTTTTTTTTTTTTTTGAGATAGAATATCACTATGTAACACTCCGTAGAGTGCTGTGGGGTCACAGCTCACAGCAACCTCAAGCTCTTGGGCTTAAGTGATTCTTTTGCCTCAGTCTCCAAAGTAGCTGCACCCGCCACAATGCCCAGCTATTTTTTGGTTGTAGTTGTCATTGTTTGGCAGGCCTGAGCTGGGTTCAAACCCGCCGATCTGAGTGCATGTGGCTGGCTCCCTAGCCACTGAGCTAACTTTTTGAACTTTCCCATAGAAAATATTTTCTCATGATCTGGAAAACAGTGCATTTGAATGTGGGGTTTTTTTCTTCATCTAATCAAATTCTAATTTTAGCAAAGGTAATGGAGATTCTAAAACATATCTTCAATAAGAGACAGCTATAAGTACCTCAAGTGAAAAGGCTGATGCATTTCTTTGTAGGCTGCAATAGAACAGTTGAATTTTTGTTCTTTCTTACAGGCAGTTTTTTTTTTTTTCATTTTTTCTTAGTGATTAGGTAATGCCAGCGTTTTTCATATTATATTGTTTTGTTTTGAGAACTGGTATAGTCGGAAGAATTCTGAGTCACTTTCACATCCATGGAGACACAAGTCCACGTCCTCACTTATAGTTTATTTGGGTTCTTAAAAATATGCAAACAAGGAATTCTGTATGAAAAACACTCTATTCTATGTCAGACTCTTATACATTATATTTATAGTTTATCCAGTTTGACTTGAGACACATTTTAAAATTGTAGTATAAAAATTTGTGAATTTTCAAACATTAAATAGACTCAAATTAATGAATCTTTAAAAGTTTTACTCAAATACACCTGGGATACCTGGTGTGTGTATGGATTTGGTTTAGTATGCATCCTGTGTTATGTCATGTGTAGATTTGCACCATAGATTAGAAAAGAAAAAAAGAAGCAATGTCTACACTTTTGTAATAGTTTATTCATTCACTTTTTTGTTTTTCTCAATGATAAATTTTGAAGCAGAAATAAACATGCCTAGGAACAACCATGACTAGTTGCTGACTTCGGTCCTGAGGATGATATTGCTGTACGGGTTAGGAGAATTTCTGAGTGGGATGCGGATGTGCCATGTCAGTCCCAGGGTAAATCCCGGATGCTCCCAGTCTCAACATGAAGTGGGGCATGAGATCGGAGGCATCTCCCAGGGCACTGAGGGGAGGCACTGAGGGCAAAGGGTCAGGGACTCGTTTAAAAGCAATTTATTTTTGGCTTCCTGCCATCTTTGAAAATCTTTCCCCAGGCAATAAACATTAGAAATGTTATTACCAATGCCCTAGTCTTCAGCTTCTCTGGGAATCAGTTTGTCCCACTGTAGCCCAGGGTGGACTTTCTGGCTCCCTCCAGGAAAAGTGGTTTGCCGCAAAAAGGCAGCAGGTTGGTCTGGTACTTGGAGTTGCTTTTCCCCATACACACCAGTTCTTGCTCCAAATTACATTTTGCCATTCTCCTTCTTCCTCATTAAAATTCATTGTCTATGGCCTTTTAAGTCATGGCCCGTTATCACCCATGTTTTCTGAATCTGGCATTTATGCGTTCTATGCTACAGACCCTTTGGTAATTTAATCAACATAAGCTTCATTTCTCATTGCATTTAGTATCCCTCTGTGAAGAGATGGATGAGAGACACCCAGAGCTGTCTTGTGTGTACCCAGTGCTATTTTGTGAATGACCAAGTTTCATTCCTTTTATCAACAGTTTCTTGACAAGTGCTTTCATTGGCATCTCTACTTGAGAACCATCCTTTCCGTCAGAGCATTAAAAAAGCAGTCAAACCAACAATGACAGCAAAATGTTTACAAATACTTCATTTTACTCACAGAAAAGTCACCTGTCTGATATATATAAGTTTATAATAATAAAATGTCATATAGCTAACACAGCATAAACACTACTTTTTTACTGAAATTCTTTTATATGTTTTGTGTTCCACATTGCTTTGTCATGTCTCAGAAAGCTAATGCAAAATAAAACACATAGTATTTCAGATGAGAAATGAGAATGTTTTGCCTAAGAAGAAAAGATAGTAGGAGAGAAGGAAGCATCTCCCAGACATATACATTTCACTCTTGTCTAACACAATGGTTCTCAACCTGTGGGTCGCGACTGCTTTTTTACAATGAAAAGACATCGCAGCATTAGGAAGGTTGAGAACCACTGATCTAGTAGAAATTTCATGAGAGTTCTGTCTTTTGTGCACATATCAGTCAGGGTAAGACCAGCAAATCCAAAATTGCACTAGTTGTTTTGTTAAGAGATTTAATATAGGCAGGGACTACATAACACTTGGAAGAATTGGGAAATGCGGAATTTCAAGAACTACAAGCAGCTGCGTATGGCCATCCCCGGGGTCTGCAACTCCAAAGTGGTTGAGAAGAAATTGAGAAGATAAAAGAAGTTGTCACTGAGATTGAAGCCACCTGGCTGGAACGCTTCTCATTCCATGTCTCCCTCTGATGGTATTTAAGTGTCAAGAGATTTTAGGAAACTCTAATTCCAAGATGCCCGCTTTCATGCAAAGAGAAAAGCTAAAGGAGTAGCTGTGATATTGAGTGGACAAGGGACCCGAACTCCTGAACAGGGTCGTCACAATGAGTCAGATATGAAGGGTCCTCAATTATACACTATCTTATTTTAAATATGTGGTAATTGTAGCTCATAAAGGTTGAATGACTTTGAGTGGTAACACCTAATGTAGTATAAGTATATAACGTACAAAATATACAAATATGTGGTAAATATATGTGTGTGTTTATGTAGACAGAGAGAGGGTTTGTGCAGTATAATACATATATTTCATATGATTTAGCCATTACGGAATACCCATATTCCAAATGGAGTAACTGGCGTTCAGAATAGGAATTTTGTCTCTGCTGACATAGCTAATAAATGCCAAGTCAGGATGTGAACTCAGTTTTGTCTGACTCCAAAGTATGTGCTTGTAAGCAGTGATATCTGCAGACGGATATTACTTCAAGGGAGGTGCGAGGTGACCCACTGAATTGAAGGAAGCAAATCATTTATTATTGTTATCCCAATCATTCTCTATTAAAATGGGAGAAAAATGTTTTATTTATATGGAATACTCAGATTGCCGTGAGAACTCATACTTGTTTTACGTAATGCTTTTATGGTGAGCAAAACACCCACGGGAAAAGTGGAAGTTCTAAAACTCCATAGTTTTAGAAGTTGGCAGTTGTGCCAATTTTATTTTGGCTTTTTTTTTTTTTTTAATGTATCTGGTGCAAGTTATCATGTATAAGACTATTTCAGTAAACATTAGTTTCTTTAATGCTTTAACTTTTATAGTACTTTGGAATCAAATGTGATAGGTTTAAAAACATTTTGTACAATCACTGAAGGTCGCTGAGTAATTCATATTAAAATAATTTAGAGTCTTTGAATTTAAGAATATGTCTCATGAACATTCGGAATTAGCTAAGATGGAGTAAGCTCACTGCACTTGGAAAGTCGGGTGAGACAGAAAAAGTAATTGCCAGATCCTCTGTGGGGTGAGAGCCTAAGGTCTTTTTTCCCCTCTTTTCTACTTGATACCCTGACATTGACCTGAGGATGAGTCCTCAGCAAGATTGCGTAGGCCACAAAAGCTTCGAAGACTCTTGTCTTTCTGACAAAGGACCTGGAACACAGGTCACTGTGAGCAAGAGAGCCTGAGTGGGGTCCTTTCTCTCTCTTTTTGCTCTTTTAATTGTATCCCAAGGGCAGTCCCGACAGTGAAGGTATAGGAGGCGGTGCCAATAAATCTCAGTCTTTCTGGCTAAAATAACAGGGAATGGGAATGCTGCAGGCAGAAGCACAAAGAGTGGTTTCTGTAAAGCTGAAGGTGGAAAAGGGACTCACCCTCAGCTCTGCATACACCAGACAACCCCCCAAAAGATAGTAAAAATTATTAAAGCTCTCATTATTGTAAATGCTTTATACTAAGAGATTTTTCTTGCCTGAAAATCTTTTAAATGGAGATTTAAAGCAGGTTTTCCTGTATATCTTTTTTAATTCATTCACGCATAAACGCCCTCATCAACAAATTAATTAGAGTGCTTACAATTTTGCAGACCCTAGAATATAGCAGAGAGAAAGAAAGAGAAAACAGAAAGGAGGGGAGAAAGAAAGGGAGAGAAAAATGATGAAGAAAAATAAGAAAAATAAACCCAAAGCTTCGCTATTATGGAACTTATACCCTAGGGAAGAAGACGGATAATTTTTAAAAGGTAAATTCTATATAAGGTATTGATAACTACTAGTTCAGAAATAGGGATTATAAACACTTAGTCTGAATCTGAAATTTAATGTTGCCAGGGAAGACATCACTGATAAAGTGATTTTTATGAAATATGTAAAAGATGTGTAGGGATAGCCGTGTGTCTGTCTGAAGAAGAACAGCCCAAGTAGACAGAGGACAGATATTAAGTCCCAGAGTTTGAAACATGCCTGGTCTGAAGGCAGGAAAGCAGAAGGGCTGGAGACGCAGTCAGAGAGCAGAGGCAAGAGCCCAGTCCCACAAGGGGATGATGGAAAGGCCTCTTAGCTCCAGGCTATTGAAAAGGAAAGGCACATCCTTTAACTGAGGTTCTAACAGGAGCGCTCTGGAGTGTGCATAGAATGGACTCACCGGAGCAAAAGTCGAAGTGAGGAAATCAAGCAATAGACCACTGGGGGATATATTAAGGGAGAATGATGGTGGGTCAGTCAGGGTGGCGAGGGTGAGGCTGATAAGATGCAATCACATTCTCAGACAGCTTTGGATGAGCCAAAGCCTTTCCTGAAGACTGACTTGGGGTGTGAGATAATGAGAAGTATCCAAGGGAACTCCAAGTTCCTTGGCCTGAGACTTGGAAGGTTGCAGAGAGGGAATAGAACTTTCGAAGTGGGAGGATATCAGGAGCACAGATCTGGCCATGATATGCCTAAGAAAAACATTCTGTTTATATATAATAGATGTGTCAAGTGCATAGTTAGGAGAGTGTGAAATTCAAAAAGCAGATCTGGACCACACACACACAATGCACATATTTAATAATTGTCAGTTTGTAGGGTGTCAATGCACCGGACATGGCTGATTTCAGGTTACCAAGGTGGCATTGCTGATCATGGGACAGGGAAGAGATAACCCAGTGGAGTCTGTGTGCTGGTGGACGGTGGTTGCAGCACATCACCAGGCAGCTGCTGGAATGCAGCTGGTAGAGACTATTCATAATAAAAGGAGGTTCCAGGACTGAGACTGATAAATGTAAAACATTAAGGGGTCAGGAGTATGATAGAGACCAGTGGAAGAGACCCAGCTGTGGCCTGGATGGTAGCACGGCATGCAAGGAAAGTGAGGTCTCCTGGAAACAAAGGAAGAATTTCAAGGGTAACTCACTGATTACTCTGGTGCAGTGCTGATGAAGGGTCGGATTGGATGAGAATTAAGACGGCCCTGGACGTAGAAAATGAGGGATTTTCTTGGCAGATTAGGGTGAGTAGAAAGACAAAAACACAAACCTGAATGGAGTATTTTCTGGAGAAATCAGAAAGCACATTCAGAAATCCTAGCTTTTCAATACCTTTTGACATCATGACAGAGAACGGGACAGGCAGGTGCTGAAGGGAAAAAAGAGTTGAGAGGAGGGTGACGCCTGTGGCTCAGTGAGTAGGATGCCGGCCCCATATACAGAGTGTGGCAGGTTCGAAATCAGCCCCAGCCAAACTGCAACAAAATAATAGCTGGGCATTGTGGCGGGCACCTGTGGTCCCAGCTACTCGGAAGGAGGAAGCAGGAGAATCTCCTGAGCCCAGGAGTTGGAGGTTGCTGTGAGCAGTGTGACGCCACAGCATTCTATCAAGGGCGACAAAGTGAGACTCTGTCTCTAAAAAGAAAAAAGAGTTTGAGAGTATGTTACATACATTTGCTAAAAGCAAAACAAACAAATGAAGAAAAAGGAAAGAAAAGAAAAAAGCTTTCCAATTAGTTTAAATGAACCGATCACAGATATTAAGTAAATCTAACGGATACCAGCCAAATCTAGGAAATGGTATTGTTGGTAGGTAACTTTGAAAAGTGAGCCTGGTAATTTAGCAAAGTCCTCAGGGAACTTCATTTATTTATGTTTTTTATAACTTGTACAGTTACATTTCTGGAAACCATAGCAGACTTTGAAACAAAATATACATACATTAATAAACTAAAATTAGTTATAAACTTTCACAATTCTGTATCACATGATATTAAAACATTAATTACACTTCTTTAATGATATTGCCACCATACAAACATTATTACTAATAGAATGTAATATTTTCTATGCAAAGAAAAGGTTTTATCTCATTTAAAAATTAAGTAAATTATTTTAAAGTGATGGTTATGTTATATTTACTCATTCAAATTACAAAAGTTTCTGCCTATTAGTGAATGTACAAAATAAATTGGTAAAAATGAATAAGTGACAGAGAGTTCAATGGTCAGATAAATTTATTGACCAATTTTTACATTGTGTTCAGACATTTTGCTTCTGAAAGCGTACAGTCAAAATTTTGTAATTGAGTCTTCACCCAGAAGGTATATTGTATTCCCTTACTACAACTTGAAATGTACCTTAGACATTAAAACAATGAAACCCAAATATTTGCACCTTCATATTAACCTGAAATTAAACAAATAAACAAACAAAAAAACAAAATTCTGTGAGACTATGTCTCTCAACCACCATGACAGTCTATCTCTATACACACTATTATTCCCATTAAAAAGAAAATAAGATTGAATATGAGAAAAGGAGAAGAATCAGTGTAATATGGTTAAAGGACATTAAAACAAAACAGAACAAAAGAGGATTGGAACAATTCCGTGGTTCAGTCCTTCACAAGAAAGATTCAGATCCCTGTTCAACTGATTCCTACTTGGTTATTGACCAGCTGCTGTGGAAGTTGGATTTTGACTTGTACACGTCCTAAAGTGACAGAGGTGTGATGAGGTCATTGTAAAAGCACAGCTTCCTCATTTGGTTACCTCTATGTGTTGCTGTCTTGTGTTTCCTCTGCCTTCGTGGGACTGCTGTAGTTAAAGGCTGAAGAACAGCTGCATTTTCAAAGGTTTCACTCATCAGTTTTCTATTTTGTGTTTCTGCATAGTTGTAGCATTGAGAATTGCTATAGAATATTCATTTATTTCTGTCTCATTTGAAAATATGAGAGCAATGGCAGTTTTGTTTTCTTTCTTTCTTTCTTTCTTTTTTGTCTTTTCCTTCTTTTAAGAGCAATGTGTAGAAATGAGTAAGAAAAAGAAAAGAAAGAAATAGCATCAACTGCCCATACACAAATTAATGAAGAACAAGACGGGCACATTACTGGATATAAGTAAATACATGATGCTTTCTTAAACAGGAATAGAAGGAGGGAGGACGAGAAAAGGGATAAGGCAAGCTCTACAGCTTCAAAGAGACTGACAATGTTAAAAACATTTATTTGGCAACATGTAACATCATAAAAGGTATTGCTATAAAATTTATGAATCATCCTACATAATTAAAATTAAATAATAAATTCACTCATCCATTAGTTGAACTAGTATTTACTGAGCACTCCTGTTTACCAGATCCTCTGTCCAGCCCTGCATATCTAGTGGTGAACAAAAGGGTCGTGACCCGACTCACATGGAACTTTTAAGGTGATGCTGGGAATAGACACCAAATATGTACATATAAATTGTGATGTGTATCATAAAGGAAATAACAGGCTACAGCAAAGAAAAGTAACAAAGGGTGAAATAATTCAATTTTTACTGTGTGATATTTAGGACTCTATTTTAATGGAAACTTGATGAAAACTGAGAAGAAACTGGCTTATAAGAATAATTTTTTCAAAAAATAAGTGAATAACTAGACAAAGGGCAATGTGGCGGGATCTTGGGGAGCAGGAGTGGTGCACCTGGTGATACTGAAGAGAAAGACAGAGGCTGGACTGTGGAAGACTTGGAAGGTGAAGCCAATAGCAATCCTTCAAGGGTGTTCAAGTGTTTCTTCTTCTCTTCGGCAAACTGGAAAAGTAAGAGTTGCTTTGGGCCACACAAGAAATACATAAACACTAATCACAGTTGTTGAGCAAAACACAATGTCCATGCTGACTTTTGTGTTCTCTGACACCACAAAGCAAAATGGGTCTGAATTATCAAATAATCTGCATGTGGCCCAGCCCATGGGCTGTAGGTGTGAGACAACTGAGGGCTTATACAGTGCTTACTACAAGACATTATTCTAATTTCAGGCATAATTTAATTTGTTTAATTTTCTCAAGAATTCTATGAGAAATTAATTTTTACCTTAAACATTCCCATTTTAAAGATGAGCAATCTAAGGGACAAAGAAATTGTATGCTGAAATTTATATAAATAACAACTGGGAATAGCCACAAATGAAATCCAGGCTGTCCATCTTGGTTGTCACCAAAATTAAATACTTGAAGAGTTTCAGCTTGACTTCCAAAGGCAATAAAAAGTAAATACAGGGTTCTGGGCAGTAGAGCAGTAAGTGTGCTTTAACTTTTTAAAATCTATTTCTGCTTGTTATGTGGATTGAAGCCAAGCAAGGTTGAATGGAAAACCAATAAACCAAATAAAAGATGGTAGCTCAAAATAGAGGGTCTGTATTGGAAATAGAAACGGATGAGCTGGGAATTGTAGAAGCAGCCCAATTCTCTAATAAATTAGATGAGAGACATGTGAAGGCAATTCTCAAGAGTTGCTACAATCAGTGAAATTAGTTAGAGAGGTATATTCGGAAACACTAGACTAAGAGCTAAAGCATTCAGTTGATGACATGTCACCTGAACAATATTGGTGAGATTTCCATGTAATATTCACATGAGCCGTTACATAATTATGCATCTCAGAAAACACAAAAGGGCTGAAGATGTATGATGACTTTAAGCATCAGGAAATACTGATGGCATTAAAGGGATGAGAATGAGTATGGTGCCCAGAGGGAAAGTGTAGAATCAGAGTGAAGAATGACATGGGAAGCCAAGCCCTCACCAGCTTCAACATGAGAAGGTGGTAAAGGGACATTTTTCACCACAGAATATTTTTTTTTTTCTCTGTCAACGTTTTTTTCCTCACTTTCCCTGATTTTTAACCTAGTAATGTGGGGCTCCCAGACTATTCCTATACTTATAAATCAGACTTAAAGAACAATGATCATGGTTGATCAATGGTCCTTACAAGTTAAATGAAACATTTAAGCAACCAGTGACTACTACCCCCCTAGAGTAACTTAAGAGTCCATTCCTCCTTGACCTTGGTTTGCACTTCTATACAAGAGTCCCTTCTCACACCAGAAAAGTCGCCAAATCAAAAAAAGGTCTCCTGTATGCAGTAGTATTTGTATGTACCTTATTTTTTTATTTTATTTTATTTTATTTTATTTTATTTTATTTTATTTTATTTTATTTTATTTTATTTTATTTATTTTTATTCAATCATAGCTGTGTACATTGATATGATCATGGGGCACCATACACTAGCTTCATAGACCATTTGACACATTTTCATCACAATGGTTAACATAGCCTTCCTGGCATTTTCTTAGTTACTGTGCCAAGACATTTACATTCCACATTTACTAAGTTTTGCATATACCTTTGTCAGATGCACCGCAGGTGTAATCCCACCAATCCCCCTCCCTCTACTCACCTCCCCCCTCCCTCCCCTCCCTTTCCCCCTTCCCCTATTCTTAGGTTGTAACTGGGTTATAGCTTTCATATGAAAGGCCTAAATTAGTTTTGAAGTAGGGCTGAATACATTGGGTACTTTTTCTTCCATTCTTGAGATATTTTACTAAGAAGAATAAGTTCCAGCTCCATCCATGTAAACATAAAAGAGGTAAAGTCTCCATCTTTCTTTAAGGCTGCATAATATTCCATGGTGTACCCCTCAGAATGGGAGAAGATATTTGCAGGTTATGTCTCCAACAAAGGTTTAATAACCAGAATCCACAGAGAACTCAAATGCATTAGCAAGAAAAGAACAAGGGATCCAATCGCAGGATGGGCAAGGGATTTGAAGAGAAACTTCTCTGAAGAAGACAGGCGCACGGCCTTAAGACCCATACTCTGTTCTAAATTACTGTCCTAAAATCTGCTAATAGATGTCCTTTGAAAATAATGTTCTATGTCTAAATTAGCCTTAAAATATAAACTTGAAAGGGATAA
>CAUYPK010060325.1:0-18340 GCA_963574355.1 Loris lydekkerianus | reverse complement strand
TTTCTTTATTTTTTATTGTTGGGGATTCATTGAGGGTACAATAAACCAGGTTACACTGATTGCATTTTTTAGGTAAAGTCCTTCTTACAGTCGTGTCTTGCGCCCAAAAAGTATGGCACACACCAAAGCCCCACTCCCCTCCCTCCTTCCCTCTCTTTGCTCTTCCTTTCTGATTTCATTTCTTTTTTTTTTTTTTTTTTAAGCAGGAACTCAACTTTCTTGCGTCAAGCAGCCGCTTTATTTTCAGTTTTTCAAGGAACCTTCACACTGTTTCATAATGGCACCATTTACATTTGCACCAACAGTGCACCAGGATTCACTTTTCTTTGCACTCTGGCTAACACTTGTTATTTTTTCTTGTCTTAATTATAGCCATTTTAACAGGTATGAGGTGATATCTCATTGTAGAAATAATTTATATTTTTCTAATGATTAGTGATGTTGAACATTTTTCTTTTCATGTACCTATTGGTCATATGTGTGTCTTCTTTTGAAAAATATCTATTAATATCTATTAATGTTGGTGGTGCCTGTGGCTCAGTAGGTAGGGTGCCAGCCCCATATACCAAAGGTGGTGGGTTCAAATCCAGCCCTAGCCAAACTGCAACAAATAATAGCCGGGTGTTGTGGCGGGCGCCTATAGTCCCATCTCCTCGGGAGGCTGAGGCAAGAGAATCACCTAAGCCCAGGATCTGGAGGCTTCTGTGAGGTGTGATGCCATGGCACTCTACCATGGGCAACAGAGTGAGACTCTGTCTCAAAAAAACCCAACTATTAATGTCTTTTTGCCATTTTTAATTGGATTATCTGTTCTATTTTTTCTATTGAGTTGTTTGCATTCCTTATATATTCTGAATATTAACTTCTTTTTTTTTGCCCTCAGTAGAGTGCTGTAACATCACAGCTCACAGCAACCACCAGCTCCTGGGCTTAGGCGATCCTCTTGCCTCAGCCTCCCGAGTAGCTGGGACTATAGGCACCCTCCATAATGCCCGGCTATTTTTTTTTTTTTTTTTTTTTTTGCAGTTTGGCTGGGGCTGGGCTCAAACCTGCCACCCTCGGTATATGGGGCTGGTGCCCTACTCACTGAGCCACAAGTACTGCCCCGAATATTAACTTCTTATCAGATGTATAGTTTGCAAATATTTTCTCCCATTTTGTAGGTTGTCTTTTTACCTAATTCATTGTTTTCTTTGCTCTGCAGAAGCTTTTTAGTTTGACGTAATCCCATTTGTCTATTCATGCTTTTGTTATCCGTGCTTTTGGTGTTATTTTCAAAAAGTCATTCCCCAGACCACTGTCAGGGAGATTTTGTCCTATGTTTTCTTCTGGTAGTTTCATAGTTTGGATTCTTATATTTAAGCCATTAGTCCCTTTTGAGTTGATTTTTTATGTATGGTGTGTTATGAGAGCAGGATTAGAGACTAAGTCCATGGGTACTGACCTGGGATATGTGGCTATAGAGGTCTGCCTGGTAATGGGTTTTACTGTGGCAGGCCTGGTGTTGGAGTCCAAGGCAAAATTTATGTTCACTTCCCTCTTTTTCCCAAAGTGCATGGTATCTCTCTCAGTTTGGTGTTGTCTGGAGTTAGGAAGGAGTCACGTGGGTACTCCTTCCCACCTTTTTCAATGTGTCATTTCTTATAATATGCTACAACTGGGTACTATGATCTCTCACCTGGTTTCCTTGGCTCAAGCATGGGTAGTTGTTCAAATTGATGTTTTTTTCAGTGGGACAATCACTAGGAAGTCTTACTGCACCATCTTGTTTTACCTCTCCCTTCTAGCCAAAGAGAGAATCTTGAAAACATCAAAATAGAAGTAGACTTTGTCACATAGAAGCATTCCTCAATAAAAGAAAGAGGTAATTTCTCATGAGACACCACAGAGGCCAGAAGGTTGACATACCTAAAAGGCTGAAAGAAGCTAGGCATAGTGGCTCACACCTCTAATTCTAGCAATTTGGGAGGCGTAGGTGGGGGATCACGTGAGGCCTAGAGTTCAGTAACAGTCTGGTCAAGAGAAAGACACCATTTCTACAAAGAATAAAAAAATTAGCTGGGGATGTGGCATGCAGCTACTCAGGAGGCAAAGGCAGGGGGATCACTTGAGCCCAGGAGTTTGAGGATGCAGTGAACTATGATGTCATCACTACACTTTAGTCTGGGAAACAGAAGGAGACCACATGTCAAAACAATTTTTTAAATAAAAAAATAAACTATCTTCCTGCCATGAAGAGGAAAAAAAGTAAACTGTTAACTCAGAATTCTATATCCAGAAACAATTCTTCAATCAATAGACAATTAGACAATAACTAAAAGCCATTTAATGGATACCAATCACTTCAACAAATGGTGCTGGGACAATCAAATATTCAAATGCAAAGATTGAAACAGTAGTCTTTCATCACGCCATATATATATATGAATACAAAATATATATGAATACAAAATGTATCAAAGACCAAAATACAACAACTAAAAGTATAAAACTCTTAGAGAAAATATCAGGACAAATCTTCATGACCTTGGATTTGGCAATGGATTCTTAGATGACACCTATAGCACATGCAACATTAACAAAAATAGGTAAATTGTACTTCATTAAAACTAATGTAATAGTACGTCATTAAAACTTTCGTGCATTTACTCTCTTAATAGAACACTATTAAGAGAGTAAAAAGACAACCCACAAAATGGGAGGAAATAAATTTCAAATCACATATCTGATGAAGATCTAGTATCCAGAAAAAAACAAAGAACTCTTACAACCAAACAACAGTACAGACAACCCAATTTAAAAATGGGCAAAAAACTTCAATAAACATTACTCTAAAAGGCACATGGAAAGGTACTCAACATCACCAATCATTAGGGAGATGCAAATCAAGCCCACAGTGAGATATCACTCCACACCAACTATGATGGCAATGACAACAATAACAAATAACAAGGGCTGTCAGTGTGTTGGTCCATTTGTGTTGTTATAACAAAACAACACATACTGGTTTATTTATAAACAAAAGAAATTTATTTTCTCACAGTGCAGAAGGTTGGGAAGTCCAAGCTCAAGGCCCCAGCAGACTGAGTATCTGGTGAGGTCTGCTCTCCCTGCTTCCAAAATGATGCCCTGTTGCTGCATTCTCTGGAGGAGGTGAACACTGTGTTCTCACATGTTGATAGAAGGACAAGAGAGTGCTCCCTTCAACCTTGAGCTTTCTAATACAGCTACTAATCCCATTCATGACTTAATCACCCCTCAACTTTCCAGTATTAAAAAATACTCCTGCATTGGAGGTTGCATTTCAACACAAATTCTGGAGAGGATGCCATCATTCAAACCATAGCATCAAAGATGTGGAGAAAATGGAACCCATGTACATTGCTGGTGGATTTGTAAAATCGTTGCTGTAGAAAATAGTTTGATAGTTCCTCAATAAGTTAAAAATAGAATTACCATATGACCCAGCAATTCTACTCTCAGATATCTACCCAAAATGATTGAAAACATGTACTTGAATACTTACATACAAAGTATATAGCATTTTTTTTCCTTTTTTTAGAGGCAAGGCCCCAATCATGCTAGGGTACTATTGTGTAATCATAGCTAACTGTAATCTCAAACTCCCAAGTAGCTAGGACTACCAGCTAATTTATTTTCTTTCTTTTCTTTTTTCTTTCCTTTTCTATACAGGGTGTTGTTGGCTTTCTCAAGCTGGTTTCAAACTTTTGACTCCAAGTTATTTTCCGTTCTCAGCCTCCCAAAGTACTGGGATTACAGCTGTGAGCCACTGAACCTGACCTCATATAGCCCAAATGTATCAATCACTCAACTGTCCATTGACCTAACAGGATAGGTCAACGATGATTTATAAATACCATGGAATGTTATTCAGCCACACAGAGGAGTAAAATACTAATATGTACTGTGACTTGAATAAACCTGGAAAACATTATGCTACCCAACAGAAAGCAGACAGAAAGGGCAACATATTGTTTGATTCCATTTATGTGAAATGTCCAGAATTTAGGCAAATCCATAGAGACAGAAAACCAATTAGTAATTGCCAGGGACTGGGTGGAGGGAAAGGAATGGAGAGTGACTGCTTAATAGGTATGATTTTCATCTGCGACTATAAAAAAAAGTTTGGGAACTAAATAGGGGTAATAGTTGAACAACACTGTAAGTATACTTAGTACCACTAAGTTGTATGCTTTAAAAATGATTTAAATGGTAAATTTCATCATGTGTATTTTTCACATACAAAAAGTATGCAACATACCATATGATGTAACCACTGGACACTCACCCATCTGGACTGTATAGGTAGGGTCCTTCACTTCCTGGTGGGAGACTCTGGGCAGCCACCCCATCTTTCCCCAACCCTTCTCTGAGCCCTCCCTCTGAGGAGTCTGGTGGGATGAACCAGGTACTTCCTTGGGAAAAGAAAGCTCAGACAGTCCTAAGGCCATGCTTAAATGGGACACAGAAACCCAGTACCCTGAAGGTGGGTTTTGAAATCAAATCCTGGGTTAAGAATTCAGGAGGCTGACAGTGCCTCACCTGTGTAAGCCTGTAAGTGTTGTAAGTGTTCAGCCTCAGTTTCCTCTCTAAGAAGCCATAAAATACATTGAAAGGGAGAGGGGCTGGGGGAGGGGGAGGAGAGGAGGAAGGGAGAGGGAAGAAGAAGGGAGAGAGGAGAGAGAGAAGGAGGAGGAGAAGAGAGGGGAGAGGGAAGAGGAAGAGGACGGAGAAGAGAGGGAGAGAGAACCAGGGCTGGTCCTTCTGTCCCCTGTTTACTCTAAGTGCCTGCTCTGGAGAGCTGGGCCTTAGAGACATAGATCAAGGTTAGTGTCTCAGTTTTACACCTGAAAGCTGAGTAGAGCTTTGTGAAACTACCAATCCCTTGGAGCCTCAGTTTCCTCATCTGTAAAATGGAGAGAACAATGGCTACTGTAGACTATGATGAAGGAACAGTGAAGAAAAATTTTAGACTGTGCCTCATGTCAAAAAGGTCTGCAAGTAGTGAGAGGAAGGTGCCCAGGACCTAGCTACTGCCAGGAAGGTCCTTCCTTTCATTCCCTCTCCTGTCCATAGCCCTTTCCTCCCTCTAACTCTGCCTTCACGATCTTCCCCTTCCCCACTCGAAATTTCAGGGAAGGGTTTGAGAATCTCATCCTATGAAGGAAGGTGGTCCGCGTGTGAGCGCAGCGCCCAGGACTGGCTGACAGCAGTGAGGCGAGGACAGGGCCTCCTCCCCAGGGCTCTGACAGCGCCGCTTTGCCCCAGCAGGAGGACCGACGGGTTTTCAGCAGGTGTTCACAGGGCGCTGCAGGCTCACTTTTGCACGACCCATGTCTGCTGAAGCTGCACGCGGCCGGCGCGCTCTCCCGCCCTCCGCCCAGCCGCCCGGCTGCTCCAGGCCTCCGCGGCTCGCAGGGTGGATTTCTGCTGTCATAGTCCCGGGAATTTTGCTCTCCAACGCCATCCCGCAAAGCTCCGTAACTCCAGGGCCACGCCCTTGTTGTGAGAGGTTTTCCCCTTCTTTCAGATTATTTCATCAGAGTAAATTCCCAGCAGCCAGAGTCGTGACCAAGAGAGTATGAAGGTTGGTTGGTTCTCACCGCTGACTGCCAGATTACTTTATCACATGCTCACTTGCTACTGACAAGTGAACATACTGGTTTCCCTACAGCATTACTGGCATTCATTCTTATCATTAACTTTTAAAAAAAGAATTTCTTTTTTTTTGAGACAGTCTCACTCTGTCTCCTGGGTGGGGTGCTGTGGCGTCAGGGCTCACCGAAACTTCAAACTCCTGAGCTCCAGCCATCCACCAGCCTCGGCCTCCCAGAGTGCTAGGATTTCAGGCTTGCTTGATCTCGAAAATTTTACTTTGTTCTTTTGTTTTTAGAAATAAAATCTGCTTGTCAAAAATATTCTTGTGCTATAGACAAATAAAGAGGCTGATGGTACCCAGACGTTTTACACCAAACAACCGTAAATGTTTGGTCTTCCATCACAGCTTTTCCTTTCAGTTCTTTTTGTGGAACTCAGACATTTAGGGAAAATCATCATAGCTCATTCTCAAAAGCAAATCCTATTTTACCGGCACTTCATAAGGATGTTTTCCTATGTGACTATAATGCTGTTAGGACAGCAAATGATCAGGAAGTCTCTGATGTCATCTAATGCCCAGTCCACAGTCACTTTTCTCCGTTGCCTCAAACATAAAGTCCCTTTTCATGTATTTTGTTCAAATAAGACCTAAACAAAAGCCACACATATTTGGGTGTTATACTTCATAATTCTCTTTCATTTATTTATCGGAAATGTCAGAAAATTGATATTTATTTTTTATTTAAAAAATTTTTTTGGAGGGCAGTGCCTGTGGCTCAACGGAGTAGGGCGCCAGCCCCACATGCCGGAGGTGGCGGGTTCAAACCCGGCCCCGGCCTAAAACTGCAAAAAAAAAAAAAAAAAATTGGGGGAGGGGGGGAGATGGGATTTTGCTGTGTCGCCCAGGCTGGAGTGCAATGGTACAGTCATTGCCCACTGCGGCCTCAAACTGCTGAGCTCAAGTGATCCTCTGGCCTCCTGAGTAGCTGGAACACTGGCACATCTGATTAATACTTTTATTTTGGTAGAGATGGATTCTTGCTATGTTCCTTAGGCTGATCTGGAACTTCCAGCCTCAAGAAATCCTCTCGCCTCAGCTTCCCAAAATTCTGGGATTACAGGTGTGAGCCACTGTGCCCAGCATTAACTCTCTTTTAATCTAGAGCACCTCCCACTTCTTCCCGTTGTCTTGCTGCACGGGCCAGGTCCATTTTCCTCCAGGGTGTCCCTCCTTCCCAATTTGTCTGGGCTGCCTAGAGGGCTCATTTAATTGGATCCTCCATCTCCTCTTTCGCTTTGAAAATGAAAGTCAGGTGTAAAGCTAATTCATTGTATTAGCTAATTCATTGTATTCAGGTTCAATTTTTTTCTTTTTCTTTTTTTTGGCAAAGACCTCAGAGGCTGGGCGGAGAGCTTGCTCTCACTTGCCTTTTGGAGGCACATAACCTGTAATTGCCCCTCTCTCAGTGATGCCAACATTGGCCTCTCTCCAAGGGAAACGTTCCTGTCAACGTCCCAGGCATTGGTTGGTGCCTACTGCTCAAGGGTGAGGAGAATCAAGGACTGAGCAAGCCCAATCAGAGTGGCTCTCCTGGGCACAAACCCTAAGAGGTGTGTGATGAGGCCTGGCAGAAGCCCAGTGCCCTGATGCAGCTGCCTGGGGCTCTCCCCTGCAGCACCCACCTCCCAGTCCCCACTCAGAGAGGTCTGGCTTCCTCCCTGCCCAGTGGCCTGTGTAGGACAAAGTGAGGACAGCTTCAGATCCTTTCTTGGGCTGCATAGGGAAGAGAGGAGCATCAGGACAGATCCAGACACATGCACACTCTTTCTGTTCACTCATATACAAATATGTATCATAAACTATACAGAAATGTAAGTTAAAATAATATTCTCTATAAATGTAATAAATAATTATGAGAAAAAGATTTAAATTAGTTCCATGTCATCTTGGGGATCTGATCCAGACTACCCAGTCAGAGCTGGAGGTCCTCCCTCTAGTCTCGGGATCTACCCAGCACCCCTCCTGACTCCTCATAGCAGTCCCTGGAGCCAGCCCTACCTCTATTCCCAGTTCATGGCCAAGGGAACAGTGGCCAAGGGTTAGGAAGCTGCCACGGTCCATGGTTAGGAAGTAGGTGAGGTATTATTCAAACCCATTTCTGATTGTTTCCAAAGCTATTTTGGCAGAAAAACTGGAATTCCTTTCTCTGTACTTCCTGCTCCCTGCCTATCTGCTACGCAGGCAGCATTCAATCCTCATGGCCCTTCCAGGAGGGTATAGGGAAGAGCAGGGCGCTTTCTGAGACACTTTTGAAACCCATGGCTTGGATCATCCATAATTCTTAGAGGAAAGTCCTTTAGGTACAAAGGATGAGGGATGTTGCATTTCAAAGTAGAAAGTGTGAGCCTGGGGCAGGTGTGGAGTGTCCCAGGGTTGAGGGCAAGTTATGACTGAGACCAGCTGGTCTGAGCTTGTGGAAAGGAAACCTGCTTCAACTCCTCCCAACTCCCAGAGGGTAAGGCAAGGCCAGAATCCAGAGAGGCCAGGTTACCCAGAATAGAGAACACCGTTTCCAAGTGAGCCTGGGGAGCCAGGAATCCGCTAGGAAGGCCAGGCCTAGTTTTGTGGGCTAGATTGCAACAGTGGGTCCATCTAGGAGGAGGGACCTGAGTGCTGCCTCCAGGGAGACATGTGGGCAGCTACCCATAGTTCTTAGGTGCCAGGACGGAGAGAGGGCAAGTAGACCAGAAGGACCCCACAGTAGGAGCAAGCAGCACAGAGAGAGGGAGGATGAGGCTGGGCCAGGTGACATTGTGGTATCCCAGCTGCAGTGAGTGTGTCCAGCTAGGCCCCCACCCCAGCTCTCTCACCTCTGAGCCCCTAGAGCATTGCTTTTAAACTTTTTTTTTTTTTTTTATCATACTTAAACTTCTGTGGCACACTTAAATTATGTTCATTAAAAAAGCTAAAAAAAAATATATACTGCACTTTGAACTTCAAAAAATAATTTAATTAACAATCTTTAACATTTTTCACGACACACCTAAGATCCTCTTGTGGCAGACCAGTTGAAAATCGCTGCCCTAGAGCTTAAATGCCCTGGGAAGAGGGCAGAGGGCAGGGAGAACTTCAAATAGACTGATTTTCAAACATGAATTAAATGAGAAACCATAGAACTGAACAGGATTTACTGTGTGGCTTTGATAAGGATTCTGTAGCACAGGTCTTAGATCAGAGACCAGCACCATATATAGGTGTCACCTATCACATACCTGACTTGGAAACCATAGAGTCTGAGCCCTACCTCAACATATGCTCATGTCTGGAGCTTCAGGATTTGTCTTGGTCCCCACACTGTTCATCCCAGTGTCATACATGGTAAGGAGCCAAATATGAACATATTCAGTGGCTATATAATTGGAGAAGAGAGTCTAGCTTCTGGCTTTGGGGAAGGTGGCCACAATCACAATCAGAATACAGAGCACTTTCACCACCCCCCAAAATCTGGGCTTGTAGAAAACCCAGCCTCTGTACCTAACTCTTGGACACTATGGATCCGTTCTCTGTCCCCATAGTTTTGCATTTTCTAGAATGTCATATAAATGGAATCATTAAAGTATGTAACGTCTTGAGTCAGTTTTCTTCATTCAGTTTAGTGCCTCTGAGATTCATGCATGTTGTTGCATGTATCTACAGTTCATACTTTTATTGCTGAGTAAGGTTCCATTCTATGAATGAGCCACAGTTTATTCAAACTCACTTGTCGATGAACATTGGGTTATTATTTATGATTCTTGGCAATTATGCATTGAGCTACTATAAACATTTATGTGAGATTTTTGTGTGAATATATGTCTTCATTTGCTCTAGGGGAAATTCCTAGCAGGGGGAATCCTGAGTCATAAATAGTGTATATGCATATATAGCATCCAGAGTGGATGTAACATTTTTACACACCCATTAGCAATGATGAGAGTTCCAATTACTTTGCATCTAGCACTTGATATTGACAAGGTTTGGTTTGGTTTATTGTTTGTTTAGTTCTAGCCACTCTCAAGGTATGTGATGGTGGCTTTATTTTGTAAAAAATATTTAACACTTTGATTAAGTCAAATTTATCCAGTTTACTTTTATGGATCAAGCTTTTGGCGTCATATCTAAGAATTCTTTGTCTAAGCTTGGATTGTGAAGATTTTCTCCTATCTTTGAAAAGTTTTATAGAGGCTGGCACAGTGGCTCATGCCTGTAACCCTAATACTCTGGGGACCAAGTCAGGTGAATTTCTTGAACTCCAGAGTTCAAGACCACCCTGAGCAAGAGTGAGACCAGGTCTCTACTAAAAATAGAAATATTAGCAGGGTGTAGAGGCGCACCCCTATAGTCCTAGCTACTTGGGAGGCTCAAGCCCAAGAGTTTGAGGTTTCTGTGGGCTATGACACCATGGCACTTTACCCTGTGTGAAAGAGACAAGAGAGACTCTGTCTCAAAAAATAATAATAATAAAGAAAATAAAAGGTTTGTAGTTTTTGTTTTACATGTAAATGTATGATCTATTTTGAGTTAAGTTTTGTATAACATGAGGTTTAGGTTGAGGGTCATTACTGTTTCAACAAAATTGTTGAAAATATTATTCATTCTCTATCAAATTGTCTTCGCACCTTTGTAAAAGATCAATCAGCCATAATCATGTGGGTCTATTTCTGGACTTTCTATCCATCTATGTGTCTGTCCCTTTTCTAATACCACACCCTTGATTACTGTAACTTTATAATATGTCTTAAAATGAGATGATATGGACTCCCATTTTTGGCTAAAATGAATTCACTGGGCAAGATTAACCCTCCTCTGACAACAATAACAGCAAAGAAAGAAAAATAGGAAAAATATATAAAGCAATGGTTCTCAAGACATAAGACATCAGTCAATGTAACATAGCTAATCTTGACAGGAAGCAAAAAAGAAAAAAAAAAAAAAAAAAAAGAACCCTACAATTACCCCAGTTTCTCTTGAGAATGTTTCTAGGCCATGAAATAGGAGAGGTTCTGAGACAGATTCAGTATACACCCTGAGTTGAGGAGATGTAGCTGAGAGTAAAAGAACAAAGTTGACGGACATTCACAACACCTACATCCAGTCAAAGATTGCCTGACAGATAAAGAAGCAAGAAAACATGGCTCATGATGAGAATAACAGTCAATTGAGAATGACCCAGAACTGACATAAATGTTACGATTAGCAGACAATAATATTAAAAGTTAGTATATACAAATTACAACATTCAATGAGTTGATTTGAGACATAAAACTTCTAGAGATGAAGATTACAATATCTAATATGAAAAATACAGTGAATGGGAATTAATGACAGATGAGACATTTCAGGGAAAAAAGTAGTGAACTTGAAACACAGAGAAAAAAAGATTAAAAAGTGAAAAGAGGGGCTCGGCGCCTGTAGCACAGTGGTTACAGCACTAGCCACATACAACAAGGCTGGCGGGTTCAAACTCGGCCCAAGCCAGGTAAAATAACAATGACAACTGCAACAAAAAATAGCTGGACATTGTGGTGTGTGCCTATAGTCCCAGCTACTCGGGAGGCTGAGGCAAGAGAATTGCTTAAGTCCAAGAGTTTGAGGTTGCTGTGAGCCGTGACAGCACAGCACTCTACCACAGGTGACATAGCGAGACTCTGTTTCAAAAAAAAAGTGAAAAGAGTATACATGACTTGTGGGAAGTGTCAAACAACATAATGTATGTTTAATGTGCAATCCTCAGGGGAGAGAAGAGAGAAGGAAAGAAATAGAAAAAACACTCAAAGAAATAATGGTCCCAAATATCAAGTGAAAATATTTTTCAAAAGTGAAAGTGAAATATAAACTTTTTTGTAAATATAAATGCTGAAAGAATTTATTAAGAGCAGACCTACAGACTATGAGAGGAAGTTCTTCAGGCAGGAAAAAAATGACATCAGATGGAGCAAAGAATATTATTAACAGATTACACATTTTTTCAAGTGCATGGGAAGCATTCACCAAAAAGACCATGTCATGCCCTAAATAAGCCTCAATAAATTAAAAAGATTCAAGTCATACAACCTATAGTCTCTGACCACAAGGGAATGAAATTAGAAATCAATAATAGAAAAATAGCAATAAAATATAAATATTTTGAAACTCAACAATACAATTCTAAATAACTCACAGATGAAAGAATAAATCAAAAGTAAAATTGGACCTCAGATTATACCTTAAAAAATAGGATAGAGAAAATTAAGCCCAAAATAAGCAGAGAAAGAAAATAATAAGAATCAAGGAGGTAACCAATAAAGTAGAAAAAAAAGATCAGAAAGGATCAATATAATTGATAAACTTCTAGCCAAAGTGATTAGAATGTAATAGAGGAGACACTAGTTACCAAAAATTATAACCAGGAATGATAAAGGTTATATCATTACAAATACTACAGATATTTAAAGGGTAATAAAGTAGCATTATGAAAAGCTTTATGTCTATAAATTTGAAAACCTATATAAAATGTACAAATTCCTTGAAACACAAACCACCAAAGATAACTCAAGAATAAATAGACAACTAAAATAGCATTATATTCCCTAAAAAAATTAAATCTGTAGTTATAAACCCACTCTCAAAGGAAACTTCAGGGCCAGATGATTTCACTGGGGAATTCTACCAACCACTTAAGGAAGAAATATTAATAATAACAATTTTGCACACACTAACTCATAAAATTGAAGTGAAGAGAATATTTCTCAACTATTTTTATGAGGCCAGTATTATGCTGATCTCAAAACCAAAGACATCACAAGCAAAGAAAATAATAGACTAAAATATTTAATGAATGTAGATGTTAAAAAAAAATTTTTTTTTTTTTTTTGAGACAGAGTATCACTATGTCGCCCTTGGTAGAGTGCTGTGGCGTCACAGCTCACAGCAACCTCAAACTCTCGGGCTTAAGTGATTCTCTTGCTTCAGCCTCCCACATAGCTGGGACTACAGCCATTCAGTAATTCCCGGCTATTTTTTGTTGTGGTTGTCATTGTTGTTTATCAGCCCAGGTCAGGTTCGAACCCGCCAGCCGTAGTGTATGTGGCTGGCTCTGTAAACACTGTGCCATGGGTGCCAAGCTGAGATGGAAAAATTTTAAACAAAAGTTTGGCAAATGAAATTTAATAATTTATTAAATGATTAATACCTTATGGCAAATAAGGATTTATTCTAAAAAGATAAGGTTGGTTATTTTAACATTCTAAAATCAAGCAATGAAATTTTCCATAGTTAGTGGGCTGAATAATGTCCCCCCCAATTCATGTCAAAAGTAAAATTAGAAAATATTCTGAACTGAAGTGAAAACAGAACAAATCAAATTTTGTGGGATGCAAGTTAAGCAGGAAATCTATGGCACTACATGCCTGTATTAGGAAAGAATATCTTCTTTTCTGAGAGCTAGGTGTACTGGTGACAAATGATCTCACTTCTCTTCCCTTGAAAAGACCATGAAAGAACCTAAGAAATTTGACATTATTTGAAAATAGGGGCTTTAGAGATATAATCAGTTAAGGATCTTGAGATGAAATTAGGATAGAATCTTCCCTAGATCTTTCAGAGTGAGCACTGCCCTGCAGACCTCTTGATTTTAGACTTCTAGCCTCCATAACTATGTGAGAATATATTTCTGTGTTTCTAAATATGTGGTAATATGTTACAGTGGTCCTAGGAAACTGGTATGCCATACTAAAGAAATGAAACAAAACAAAATAAAAACAAAAACAACATGACATAAAAAACCATATCTGAGCAAGCTAGGAATAGAGGGAACTTCCTCACCCTGATAAAGGGCATTATGGAAAACCCAGGTAATATAATATGAATGATGAAATGTTGACTGCTTTATCCCTACAACCAGGAAGACACAAGGATATTCATTCTCACCACTTCAAGATTGTACCAGTGGTTCCAGCCAGTGCAATCAAGCAAGAAACAGAAGCCATCTATATTGGAAAAGAAGAAGAAAGGGCTTTATCCAAGATGGCATGATACCCTGAGGAGAAAAGCTGATGAAATTTATAGAAAGAAACTAGTAGAACTCATAAGTGGGGAAAGCAAGGTTACAAAATTCAAAATAAATATACAAAAAAATAATTATATTTTTATATAAATTATGATAGGAAAATCAGATATTGAAATTAAAAACAAATTTCATTTAAAATAGCATTAAAAATATGACAAATTTGACAAAAGATGAGAAAGACCTGTATATTTGGCACTACAAAACATTCCTGAGAGAAATTAAAGAATACCTAAATAAATGGGGAGACATGTACTTTGCTCATGTGTTGGAAGACTCATCACATTGCTCAAGATGTCGGTTCTACTGACATTGGTCAATTCAGTGCAATTTTAGTCATAATACTAGGAAGACTTTTTTGTTGGAATTGACAAGATGATTCTAAAATTCATATGGAAGTTTGATTAATCCACATTGTATACCTGTATCATAACACATGTACCCTGTGTATGTATAAAGACATACAACTATTTGTACCCATGATAATATTTAAAAATTCATATGAAAATGCAAAGGATCTAGAATAGGCAAAGTAACTTTTACAACAATGAAGTTGAAGAGCTCACCATACCTGATTTCAGGACTTTGAAAGTTACAGTAATCAATGCAGTGTGGTATCAGCCTAAAGATGCTATCTTTTGGATTCTTTGAAAATGTTTTCAGTATTGGAGGTGGAACAAGATGGTGGCTGAGTAACACCTTCCCTGCAACTGGGCATGGTGAGTATGAGGAGATAAGATGCCAGGCATCTCTGGCTGGTAAGATCTGCCTATAATCATCCCTTTGAGGATACAGGCAGTCATCAAGGGACTTCTGGACCCCAAGAGTAGGACAAAAATAGTGGAAAACTGGCAAGTGGTTGCATGTGTTCGATCAACCTAATTCCATCAGCAGCCATAAGTACAAGCAGCAATGAGAATGCACACTGGAAAGGCCTTACCTGTGAACTGTTTTGGTGTTTTTGGACTTGGCACTCAGTTGAACTGCCTTGGGGAGAGCTTGAGCAGGAGTGCAGAGAACTTTGGGCATTGTCTAGGGCCCCAGACTGAGCTGCTGAGCTGGACGAAACCAATAGTGTTCTGCTCTGGGCCGCAGGGAGGCATTGTGAGAGAACTGTCCTGGCAAGCTCTGCCCTCAGGGTCACAGAGCAAGGATAGGGCAGGAGCTAGTTACCTAGTGACTGAGCAGTGTAAAGGTGGGGACTGAGCTGCCTTACAGCCTTAACCTTCAGGGGCAGAGTGAGACTGGTTTTGGGACACTGGAGCCTCGGGCTGTTGCCCTGGGTAGAGTGCCATGGTGTCACAGCTAATAGCAATCTCAAACTCCTGGGCTTGGAGCCATCTGGACCTCCATAAGAGCTGAGCCATGACCCCCCCACCCATGACCCACACCCGACGGGCCTTAGCATGCCCTGACCAGGAACTGCGGGAACCTCTCAACCCTGCGTCCTCCCTCCTGTACCCTCCCTGCCTCCACACCAGCCCACTCATCTGGATAGGGATTCTTTACTCTGGCAATATGAATAATCAGAGTAGATTAACTCCCCCAAGGATCAATGGCACAGACACAGCACAAGATCCCATGCACAAATAGCTGAGATGTCAGAAATCGAATTCAGAATATGGATAGCAAATAAGATCGAATCAGAATTCCAAGCAGTAGCCCAAAAGATATATCAGGAATTCAACAAATTCAAAGACCAAATGACCAAAGATTTTGACACATTGAGACAAGAAGTTGCAACCCTCAAAGATCTGAGAAACAAAGTAGAATCCCTCAGTAACAGAATGAAGTGAGCAGAAGAAAGGATTTCTGACATTGAAGACAAAGTTTTTGAATGCTCCCAAACTCTCAAAGAGGAAGAAAAATGGAGGGCAAAAACAGACCACTCTCTCAGAGAGCTCTGGGATAATTCAATGAAAACCAGTATTTGTCATATAGGGATCCCCGAAAGTGATGAAGTGGCTTCACAAGGCACAGATTCTCTTCTCCATGAGATTTTGAAGTAGAACTTTCCAGACATGCCAAGAAATTCTGAAATTCAGATAGCAGACAGTTTCAGAACTACAACATGACTCAACCGAAATAAGACATCCCCCAGACAAATTATAATCAATTTCACTAAAGTTAATATGAAGGAGAAAATTCTGAAAGCAGCCAGATGAAAGAAAGCCATCACCTACAAGGGCAAGAATGTTAGAATAACTGCAGATCTCTCTGCTGAAACCTTTCAAGTTAGAAGAGGATGGTCATCAACTTTTAATCTCCTAAAACAAAATAACTTTCAACCCAGGATCCTGTACCCAGCTAAACTGATTTTCATTTATGATGGAGAAATTAAATACTTCAACGACATTCACATGTTGAAGAAATTTGCCAAAACTAAACCAGCTCTCCAGGATATTCTCAGACCTATCCTCCATGAAGACCAGCATAATCCTCCACCACAAAAGTAAACCTGCCCAGAAAATTTTGATCAAATTCCAACTTCCATAGTCACAAAAGGATTAAAAATGCCCACCGGACTCTCAAAAGGCTTATCAATATTCTCAATTAATGTGAATGGTTTAAATTGTCCTCTAAAGAGGTACAGGTTGGCTGCCTGGATACAAAAACTCAACCCAGATATCTGCTGCATACAAGAATTGCATCTTACATTAAAACACAAATATAGACTCAAGGTGAAGGGATGGTCATCTATATTCCAGGCAAATGGAAAGCAGAAAAAACAGGTGTTGCAATCCTATTTGCAGATGCAATAGGTTTTAAACCAACTGAAATAAGGAAGGATAAGGATGGACGCTTCATATTTGTTAAAGGTAATACTCAATATGATGAGATTTCAATTATTAATATTTTTGCACCCAACCACAACGCACCTCAATTTATAAGAGAAACTGTAACAGACATGAACAACTTGATTTCCTCCAGTTCCATACTAGTTGGAGATTTTAACACCCTTTAGCAGCACTGGATAGATCCTCCAAAAAGAAGCTAAGCACAGAAATTTTAGATTTAAACTTAACCATTCAACATCTGGACTTAACAGACATCTACAGAACATTTTATCCCAACAAAACTGAATAAACATTCTTCTCATCAGCCCACAGAACATACTCCAAAATTGACCATATCTTAGTCCACAAATCTAACCTCAGCAAAATTTAAAAAATATAAATTATTCCTTGCATCTTCTCAGACCATCATGGAATAAAAGTTGGACTCAATAACAACAGGAACCTGCATACAAGAACATGGAAGCTAATCAACCTTATGCTGAAGGATAGATGGGTTATAGATAAGACTAAGAAGGAAGTCACCAAATTTTTGGAACAAAACAACAATCAAGACATGAATTACCAGAACCTCTAGAATACTGCAAAGGCAGTCCTAAGAGGGAAATTTATAGCACTGCAAGCCTTCCTCAAGAAAACAGAAACAGAGGAAATTAATAACTTAATGGGACATCTCAAGCAACTGGAGAAGGAAGAACACTCCAACCCCAAACCCAGCAGAAGAAAAGAAATAACCAATATCAGAGCAGAATTAAATGAAATTGAAAACAAAAGAATTGTACAACAGATGAATAAATCCAAAAGTTGATTTTTAGAAAAGATCAATAAAATAGATAAATCTTTGGCCAACCTAACCAGGAAAAAAAGAGTCAAATCTCTAATTTCATCAGTCAGAAATGGTAATGGTGAAATAACAACAGACCCCTCAGAAATTCAAAAAATCCTTAACGAATACTACAAGAAACTCTACTCTCACAAATATGAAAATCTGAAAGAAATTGACCAATACCTGGAAGTACGCCACCTACCAAGACTTAGCCAGAATGAAGTGGAAATGTTGAACAGGTCTATATCAAGTTCTGAAATAGCATCAACTATACAAAATCTCCCTAAAAAGAAAAGCTCAGCACCAGATGGCTTTACGTCAGAATACTACCAAAACTTTAAAGAAGAACTAGTACTTATATTACTAAACCTCTTCCAAAATATAGGAAAACAAGGAATATTACACAACACATTCTACAAAGCAAACATCACCTTGATCCCCAAACCAGGGAAAGACCCAACAAAAAAATAAAATTATAGACCAATATCATTAATGAATATTGATGCAAAAATACTCAAGAAGATCCTAACAAACAGAATCCAACAATACATCAAAAAAAATTATACAGCACGACCAAGTGTGATTATCCCAGGGTCTCAAGGCTGGTTCAATATACGTAAATCTGAGGCAGAGCATTATGGTGAATGGGACAGATGTGTAGTCCACCTCTCCCAAGTCATCAGATGAGAAGAAGAGGGTTCTGGACCTTTCCTGTGCATGGATTATTGGTGTGGATGGACAGCTGGAGATGCTCAGTGAATTGGTGGATTGCTGTATATGAGGGGTAATTTAAAACCACAGACTCTGTTGTAGAGACTTTTCCCTGCTTGGCCATGCTGGCTGGCAAGCCCCTTCCTTACGGAGGACAGCAGCTTGCAAATACTGGCAAAACCCAATTGATGAAAATTTATTCCTGAGCTGAGGGTGGCACCCAAAAGGAGAGCCACTCAAAACCATGGTGAGCTGGGCAAGCCGATGGAAAATTGAAGGGAAAGGATCCCACCCAGGAAACAGAC
>CAUYPK010060322.1:0-54402 GCA_963574355.1 Loris lydekkerianus | reverse complement strand
AGAGAGAGAGAGAGAGAGAGAGATAGTCTCAAACTGTCTCTGGGTAGAGTACCCTGGCATCATAGCTCACAGCAACCTCCAACTCTTGGGCTCAACTGATCCTCTTGCATCTGTTTTTCTATTTGGAATAGAGATGGGGGTCTTGCTTTGGCTCAGGCTGGTCCTGAACTCCTGAGCTCAAGCAATCCACCCACCTTGGCCTCGGAGAGTGCTTGAATTATAAGCATGAGCCACCACGCCCAGCCTTTTTTTTGGGGGGGAGGGGGAGATAGAGTCTCACTTTGTCACCCTCAGTAGAGTACTATGGCATCATAGCTCACAGCAACCTCAGACTCTTGGGCTCAAGTGATTCTCTCACCTCAGCCTCCCAAGTAGCTGGGACTACAGGTGCCCTCCACAATGCCTGGCTATTTTTTAGAGACAGAGGTCTCACTCTTGCTCAGGCTGGTCTCGAACCCAAGAGCTTGGCAATTCACCCGCCTTATCCTCCCAGAGTACTAGAATTATAGGTGTGAGCTACTGCGCCCAGCCTTCTTAAAAAATTTTAAATGATGGCTCAGTGCCCATAGCTCAGTGGTTAGGGCGCCGGCCACATGCACCAGGGCTGGTGGGTTCGAACCCAGACCAGGCCTGCTGAACAACAATGACAACAACAAAACAGCCGGACATTGTGGCGGGCACCTGTAGTCCCAGCTACTTAGGAGGCTGAGGCAAGAGAATCGCTTAAGCCCAAGAGTTGGAGGTTACCTTGAGCTATGATGCCACAGCACTCTACCAAGGGTGACATAGTGAGACTCTTCCCCCCCACACACACACAGATTTTTAAATGGCCAGGTGGTATAGCTAAAGGTTAAGAGCATGGAAGCCTCTCTGAGTTGGCATCCAGTCCCAGCTCTGCCAGTTCCTAACTGTGTAAGACTAGGCAAGCTATTTCACCTCACTGCTATCATCCTCCTCCACTGTTAAGTTAGGATAACAGTAGGGCTGGCCCCATGGGGTTGTAGTAGAGATTCAATGAGTGAAGACTCGTAAAAGAAGTTGGTCGTCATTACTGCACCATAGCCTTAACTGCGTAGTATTTTAGGAGTATGGGCCCCATTGCAGCGTGCATTGCAGTGAAGGGATGAAACTTGACAGACCCAGGTGTAAAGCGAAGCCATTCGTAAGCTTTGTAACCAAGAGATCAGTATCCTTATCTGTGAAATGGGATGAAGACATTAGCCAGGCCGAGGATTTGTGGTGGTTAAATGAGATAGTCTGTGTAAGTCCCTATCTTGGTCCCAGGGCCATAGTCTGGGCCATGAAATGGTTAACTATTATCATAGTTCAACTTATCTAATCAAAAGCCCTAGTTCAGATTGAGACTCAAAAGGTAGTAAAAGGACGTAAACTTAATGACATGATGTGAGGTTTCAGGCGATAAAAGAACATGAGTTAGATGTTCCAGCCAATTCTAACAACCCAGCTCTCAACTCACAGCATAAAAGAGATCTTTGTAGTACACTGTCCTCTCTCTTTCCTCCATGTGACTGTTTTCACTCTTCTTGCCCTTGGTGTCTGCCAGCAGGGCCTAAAATCGATGAATGACCCAGAGTTGTGACTCTGTGCTCAGGATCCCTTCTTGTTGTAGGGCTGCGGTCTCTTCTACGATGGAGGGAAGCAGGCAGACTCGAGTGTCCCGGCCGTACAAGATCAGCGAGTCGTCAAAGGTCTGTTCATGTTCACTTCCCACCTGTGCAAATTGCTTAGGACGTGTGATTGTCTTTCCGATTAACTCATTTCTGATGCACAGACTGGTTGTTTTTTTCTGTTGGTATTGTTAACAAGGAGTAGAGGTAGAAACAGGCACGGAGGGGAAATTGTTATAGAATCAGAAAGAGCAGGAAATGCAAGGAACATTAAAGACATGATGTCCTTATATTTTAGTGCAGCATTCTAGAACTTCCCCTGTGTTACAATTTAGTTCATGTATTCCGTACATCAGCTCTAAAAGGTGGATAACACAGGAACTAGGGAAGTTCTGTCTCTTCTTGGAGGCTCAGAAACTCTGGGTGTTCATTGAACCTTCTGTAATGTGTACCTGTACGTTAAGGGCCTGGAGTCCTCTTCCCTGGTCATGACTCTCTGAGCAATAGACAGTGGGTTCCCCAAGGCCAGGCAACCAGGGGTTGTCCATTTAGAAATATATATGCCTGGCCCCACCCTCAGAACTGCCAAATTATAATCTGAAAGTGGCAACAAACCCCTTGGGTGATTCATAGCAGCCTGTGGCCCACAGTTGCTGTTGACAAAGATCAGAGGTGGGGGGACCTGTTTGTGGGGAGGCTCCTGTGTATACCTGTCTACTAGTTATAAATATCAATAACGCCCTCTTTTCTTTAGAAGAGTCCCTTCTGGAAGTTAAAGTTTATAGATACCTTAAACCTCGCCTTCTCAGTGAGGGCAATATTGCCCCCCAAGCGGGTGAAAATTGGTGCTGGGAGGTGCGGAAAGAATTTTATCCTTTTTATACATAAAGTACAACTGCGCATACCGCGCGCAGGCAGACATAGTGTGTGCCTGTAATGTTAACATTTTGTTAGGAAACTATTAGGGGAAAATACCTAAAAAGGCTTCTTAGGAGGATGATCATGAAAAAAGAGTGGAGAAACATGTTAGGTAAAGGAATTTGTGAACAGTGGGGGGGGGGGTGTGTGAGAAAAAGAGGTTCTGCAGATGTGCTATGAAAGAAAAATGGGCTGTCATTTCTGAGAGCTTGGTTCTCCTGAGAAATGATCTCCTCTCTACATTTAAGTTTACTGAGAAGGCCCCTGCCAAGCCCAGCTTTATCGAACATTCTTGCGCTGTCTCAAAGAAGCTTTGTTTTGGAGCTTGGCTGCGGGGACAGTGTCGCTTTCTAAGTTTGATAGCACTAGAAATCTTTGTCCCTTCGTGCCAAATTCTGAGTTTGTTTTCTCTCTGAATGAAGCTCTTAGGAATAGGGTTCTCTGTCCTTTGGTTGATTAAATTTATGCTTCTAAATTTTTTCTTTCAAAAGGTGCCCAAGTCATAGTGTACCCTTGAATTTCTAGACATTAAAGGCACCCATGTTGCCAGCACCCAGATGGGGGGAAAAAAAGATTAAAATTTCCAAACACTTCCATTCAACACACTTGAGACAGTCATTCTCCCAGCCTTTAATTGCTATAGTTTTGTCTGTTTTTGAACTTGATTTAATTGGATTGTAGTAAGTGTTCTTGGGTGTCTGGCGTCTTTCACTCAACATTATGCCTTTGAGACTCACCCACCTTGCACGTGTTTTCATGGTAGGGGTGCTTCTCGGCATGGCAGAGTCCCCCCGCTGTGTGCCACCGCTGCTCACTCACCTAAACTAAAAGGCGTTGCTCCATTTTGGTGCTAAGTTCTTACCTTATGGGACACCCCCCCATATCTGCTGCATTCACTTCAGGGTTAGCCCCTAACCACCTGTATTTCTTCCTTTCCATCCCCAGCCTTTCATTCAGTTAAGGCAATGTAGTAGGAAATAAAGGAATGATCAGGATTCACACCATTGAGAATATTAGGGATGGGCGATTCTGAACGACTTGAAATGCTGAAACTGTTACTGATATTCCTTTAAAACTGGAAAATGACGTTTGTCTCGAGAGCTGTCATCCATGCAGCTGTGCTAAAATACCAGAAACAGGTGCTCTCGGGCCCCAGGTGAAGGATTAATGCCGCCTACTTAGTATGGAGACCCAGTGTGGGGGACAAGGGCTGCTCTTTTCCCCTGCACTGGCTCGCTGCAGCAGATGGCTGCCTTTGGCAGCTGCAGTTTGGGGCTGTCCCTGGTCCCAACCCCCGGGCTGTTTCTCTTTTTATGCGGCAGCCTGGGGTTGTGTATCCCTCTGGCTAAATGTCCAGCACCCTCACGAGAGACACCAGAGGCCTGGGACAGCCAGGTAGCTCCCTGGTTCTCTCATGCCACTAGGCCTTGACTGTTAACCTGGTCACTTGCTGCTCTAGTGCTTTTTAATTTCCTTCCCCCAGTCCACACCAGAGAAGGGGCCTACCTAGACTATCCTTGCTTAATTAGAAGCCCAAACAAGGCCAGCCGGCACTGTCTGTGAATAACCAGCATAAACAGAGGTGTATCCACACATGAGACCTAGGAAAGCCGTCCTGTCCCAGTAATGTCTGGGAGGTGAGGAAATGGTAAGTAATATCTGCTTGGCACCCTCAGCAGGTGTGAGGACGTTGCCCACTGCTGTAATAAATATAGACAGGGCGGTTGCTGTTGGAATTGGCTGGATGTGGGAGGACTCTGGGGAAACAAAGTATCTCAATTACAAATGCACCAGCTGCAGTAAAGCAGTGATTGGAAAGGGAAGAAAAAAAAATAAGACCCACTGCTGTAAGACATATGCTGAGAAGTAACTTATAAAAATTCAGGGAGGTTCCTGTGGGTCGTGACCCACAGGTTGAGAACCACAGATATAGATGATTTTCTCTTTAAATTGATTTAAAAGAAAAAAGAAAAAAAAATTTTTCAGGGAGGAGGCTGGGCACAGTGGCTCATGTCTGCAATCCCAGCACTTTGGGAGGCAGAGGCGGGAGGATCACTGAGGCCAGCCTGAGCAACATAGACCTTATCTCTACAAATAAATATAGATTAGCCAGGCATGGTGGCCTATACCTGTAGTCCCAGCTGCTCAGGAGGTTGAGGCAGGATGATCATTTGAGTCCAGGAGTTTGAGGTTGCTGTGAGTTGTGATGGTGCCACTACACTCTAGCTGGGGCAACAGAATGAGACCCTGTCTCCAAAAAAAAAAAAAAAAAATTCAAGTTGGTGCAAGCCAGCCAGCCACAAAGCTGCTGGCAACTAATAATAAGCTCCCAGTCGATTTTTTTTCCTTCCCACGTGTTCCCTCACTTCCAGGCTTAATACCAGGCTAGTTCTGTACCTCAGTCATCCTTGAATAGACTGGATCCCTGCAACATATTTTTTAATGGTCTGTTTCACCTTATGTTGAATTTTCTTGCTTGTTTTTGTTTTATGGTGAATAAATAAAGCAGTGTCAGTTTCCTGAAAGTACAGTTAGTCCATCTCCCGAGGATTTAGAAGCTGTTATCTGGACCCGATGCATCTTAGTTAGCATCCTCAAAAGCTCACAGAGACACGTAGCACCCCACAACTGTCTGCCGGCTTAAATGTATTAGATTCACTGATTGAGTGGATGTTCATATTAATTAATTTATCAGTTGAGTTTATCGCAGTGATGAAGGGTTTGGGCTCTGGAATGAGGCCTGGGTTCACCTCTCAGCCCCACTGCTCAGTCCTTCTGGGACTTTGGGCACATTTCTTACTTTCTCCGAACCTCCGTTGTCCTCACCTGGAAAGAGGATTTATAACAGATGTTCTCTTGGGGGGGGGGGGGGTTGCCCCGATGCTTGAATGAGAGAGGGCGTGTTCAGTGTGCAGTGCAGCGACCCGCCAGCAGGAGGCAGCTGCCCACATGTCACATGCCATGTGTCCCCTCTAGCCCTGGTGATGACTGACTGAGCCATGTTTCTCAAAGTAGGATCCCCAGAGCACCTTAGTCCAGATATGCTGCCACGTCTCTGAGATCCGCCACCTCCTTGAACCGAGCAGTAGAACTTGGGGGGCAGAAAGGGTCGTGCTCTCTAGCATGGTGGTGTGCCAAGCACTTTATAAGGCACAGAGAAAGCTGTCTTCCTCAGAGCAGAGCCCAGTGGTCATTGACAGCCAACATTCAAGCTTTCCTTGGACCAAGCTTTTTGCCATTTTCTGTCTCTTTTGTTTTTTTGAAGCTGAGTCTCACTTTCTTGCCCCTGGTAGAGTGCAGTGATGTCACAGCTCACAGCAACTTCAAACTCCTGGGCTCGAGTTATCCTCTTGCATCAGCTGCCCAAGTAGCTGGAACCATAGGTGCCCACCACAATACCTCGCTATTTTTAGAGATGTAGTCTCACTCTGTCTCAGGCTGGTCTCAAACTCGTAAAGCTCAAGTGATCCACCCACCTTGGCCTCCGAGAGTGCTGGGATTACAGGCGTGAGCCACTGTACATGGCTGCTGGTTCTACCTCAGTAACTTCCTGCACCTGGTCGTGATTCAACCAACGTCCTCATTTGTGAGGCGAGGACATGGAGGCTCCAAGGGTGGTTGTGGCTTAATCAAGACTGTACAGCCAGTAAGCAGGAGAGCTGGGACTGAGACCCAGATCCTGTCTGATTTTAGAGGATATACCCCAAGCAGCTCTGCTTCCCTAACTGGATAGCATTTTGAAACCTATTTGTCATGACCTGTGATTACAAAGAAAAAGGAAGACATTTTAGGAATTCTAGTTGTAAAGAAGGGAGAAGACAGGGAGAGGGAAAGAAAGTTTTTAGGATTGCCACACAACACCTGGCTATTTTTTTGTTGCAGCAGTCGTTGTTTAGCTGGCCCAGGCCAGGTTCGAACCTGCCAGCCTGGGTGTATGTGGCTCGTGCCCTACCCACCGAGCTACAGGCACTGCCCATCCATTTCATTTAAAATGCTGATCAATTATTGCTTGATTTGGAGCCACTAAAAAAAAAAAAAATTGGCCAAGCACAGTGGCTCACACCTGTAATCCCAGCACTCTGGGAGGCTGAGGCCAGTGGGTTGCTTGAGCTCACAAGTTCAAGACCAACCTGAGCAAGAGTGAGACCCCCGTCTCTACTAAAAATAGAAAAACTGGTTCGGCACCCATAGCTCAATGAGTAGGGCGCCAGCCCGGGCTTGCTAAACAGCAATGACAACTGCAACCAAAATATAGCCAGGCATTGTGGTGGGTGCCTGTAGTCCCAGCTTCTTGGGAGGCTGAGGCAAGAGAATCGCTTAAGCCCAGGAGTTGGAGGTTGCTGTGAGCTGTGTGATGCCACGGCACTGTACTGAGGGCCATAAAGTGAGATTCTGTCTCTACGAAAAAAAAAAGTAATAATAATAATAAAATAAAAAAAATAGAAAAACTGAGGCAAACGGATCACATGAGCCCAAGATAGGAGGTTGCTATGAGCTAAGACATCACAGCCCTCTACCCAGGGCAGCAGGTTAGGACTCTGTCTAAAAAAAAAAAATATATATATATATATATATGTATGTGTATGTGTGTGTATATGTATATATATATATATATATATATATATATATATATATATGCTGGTTCAGGCTGGGCAGTGTTCAATACTATAATAAAAGCACTCTGGGAGACTGAGGGGGGGGAATCATTTGAAACCAGGAATTTGGGGCCAGCCTGGGCAATGTAGTGAGACCCTTGTCTGTATAAGTACATTCTTTTTTACTTGGCCAGGTATGGTTGTTCACACCTGTAGCTCTAGTCCCTTGGGAGGCTGAGGCAGGAGGCTGGCTTGTGGCCAGGAATAGGAGGTTGCAGTGAGCAGTGATTTCACCCCTGCACTCTATCCTGGACAGTGGACAAAGACCCTATCTCAGAATAAAATAAAATGCTGGTTGGCTCACTGCCTGTAGCTCAGCGGCTAGAGCGCCAAGCACATACACCAGAGCTGGTGGGTTCGAACCCAGCCCAGGCCTGCCAAACAACAATGAGAACTACAACCAAAAAATGGCTGGGCGTTGTGGTGGGCACCTGTCGTCCCAGCCATTTGGGAGGCTGAGGCAGGAGAATCACTTGGGCCCAAGAGTTCAAGGTTGCTGTGAGCTGTGATGCCATGGCACTCTACCCAGGGTGACATAGTGAGACTCTGCCTAAAAAATTAAAAAAAATAAAATGCGGCTCAGTGCCTGTGGCTCAAGCGGCTAAAGCGCCAGCCACATACACCTGAGCTGGTGGGTTTAAATCCAGCCCGGGCCTGCCAAATAATGACGGCTGCAACCAAAAAATAGCCAGGCACTGTGGCGGGCACCTGTAGTCCCAGCTCCTTGGGAGGCAGAGGCAGGAGAATCGTTTGAGCCCATAAGTGGGAGATTGCTGTGAACTGTGATGCCAAGGCACTCTACCCCGGGTGACAGCTTGAGGCTCTGTCTCAAAAAAATAAATAAATAAATAAATAAAATGTTGGTTGAGATCTGCTGGATTGGTTCCAGGACCAAGCAGACACATACCCCCATCTCTGATGTGCTTCTCTGTCACAGGTGTACCGCTGGGCCGACCACTCCGGCACGGTGCTACAGCGGCTCAACGAGCAGCGTCTCCGCGGCCTCTTCTGTGACATCGTTCTGGTGGCTGACGAGCAGCGGGTGCCGGCCCACCGCAACCTGCTGGCTGTGTGCAGCGACTACTTCAACTCCATGTTCACCATCGGCATGCGCGAGGCTTTCCAGAAGGAGGTGGAATTGATCGGCGCCTCCTACATTGGGCTCAAGGCTGTGGTGGACTTCCTGTACGGTGGGGAGCTGGCTCTGGATGGTGGCAACATCGACTACGTCCTGGAGACGGCGCACCTGCTGCAGATCTGGACAGTGGTGGATTTCTGCTGCGACTACCTGGAGCAGGAGGTGAGTGAGGACAACTACCTGTACCTGCAGGAGCTGGCCTCCATCTACAGTCTCAAGCGGCTGGACGCCTTCATCGATGGCTTCATCCTGAGTCACTTCGGCACACTGTCCTTCACGCCCGACTTCCTGCAGAACGTGTCCCTGCAGAAACTGTGTGCCTACCTAGGCAGCAGTGAGGTGCAGCGGGAGTGTGAGCACGACCTGCTGCAGGCCGCCCTGCAGTGGCTGACACAACAGCCCGAGCGCGAGGCACACGCCCGCCAGGTGCTGGAGAACATCCACTTCCCGCTCATCCCCAAAAATGACCTCCTGCACCGCGTCAAGCCGGCTGTGTGCTCGCTGCTGCCCAAGGAGGCCAACTGTGAGGGCTTCATCGAGGAGGCGGTGCACTACCACAACAGCCTGGCGGCCCAGCCCGTCATGCAGACCAAGCGCACTGCCCTGCGCACCAACGAGGAGTGCCTGCTGTTTGTGGGCGGCGAGGTCTCTGAGCGGTGTCTGGAGCTCAGCGACGACACCTGCTACCTGGACGCCAAGGACGAGCAGTGGGTCAAGGAGACGCCCCTGCCGGCCCGGCGGAGCCACCACTGCGTTGCTGTGCTGGGGGGCTTCATCTTCATCGCCGGTGGCAGCTTCTCACGGGACAACGGAGGGGATGCAGCCTCCAGTCTTCTTTATAGGTATGACCCCCGCTGTAAACAGTGGATCAAGGTGAGATTAAAGCCAGATTATTTCTTTACTCTTGAGGACCCTCTTGCTTTCCTGACCTCCCCTCCCTTCTCTTGGGCCTTGGTTGTCCTGCTTCTGAACGAGGTGTGATGATAAAGTGATGAGCAACTCAACTCCCGCCCTCCCCCGCCACCCCTGGTTGGGGTGGGAGGGCTCACCGCCCGCCCTGTGACAGTGCAGTCACTGTCCAGAGCAGCGCTGTCCGGGGGAGCTTTCTGTATGGATGTAAATGTTCTGTGTCTGTGCTGTCCCATAAGGGAGCCACCGGCCATTGTGTGGCAGTGGAGCACTTCGAGTGTGGTTGGTGCCACTGAAGAACCAAATTTTTGATTTTAGTTAATTAAGCAATGTATACATAAATGGCTGCACGAGGATTGTGACTGCCGTATTGGACAGTGCTAACCTAGAGGTTTGATTCAGAATGCAAAGTGTTCCCTGTATCAGAGACTCTGCCAGGCTCCTCTTTTGGAAAGGTTTTGAGAGCTAGTTTAGGGAGGCTACAGAGGCTCTCACAGCTGCCCCTGGGTCAGGTATCGTGGCCTGATTCTAGAAAGAGTGGCGACCTTGACCTCAGACCTGAGATTGCCTCCCAACTTGGCTAAACCATACCTGGGAGATTTTAGACCCTCTCCAAATTTCAGATGCTGCTTCTGGAAATATGTGTGGCAACACTGGGCTTCTAGAGTCTGGGGACTGGAATGTAGCTCATACTGAGGGGTACACCCTGGCTAGGGAAGGCGTTGCCTTGCTCCCAGGACACCTCTGCAGCCTCCACCGTGAGAACGGCTGAGTCTTTATGCTCACACCTCAGCATGTTTTACTTAACTGGGTGTTTTTCTGAGCTCACAACTCACTCAGAATGGACTCCAGGTAATCTTTGAATTTTATTCTCAAAAATCTAAAACCACCCTCCAAGTTTATGTCCTTACACTAGAAAGAACCTGTTCTGTAAAGTTCTGTAGCAGTGGTAACCTAGACACCTGGCCTCCCCCTGGACCATGTTCTCTGTGGATTCTGCTTGGATTAGTTAAAAAACAAAAATGTTGCAGGCAGCACCTGTGGCTCAAGGAGTAGGGTGCCGACCCCATATACCAGAGGTGGTGGGTTCAAACCTGGCCCTGGCCAAAAACTGCAAAAAAAAAAAAAAAAAAAAAAGCAAATGTTGGGTCTTCTCCTTTTTAATTTCCTGTGAGTGCCACTTTCTGTTCTGTTAACACTGATGTAAATAAGCATTAATTTTTAAAAATATGCAATAGGGGCCGTGTGTAGTGGCTCACGCCTGTAATCTTAGCACTTTGTGAGGCCAAGGCCGGTGGATTGCTTGAACTCATGAGTTCGAGACCAGCCTGAGCAAGAGAGCAAGACCCTGTCTCTAGAAAACAGCAGGGTATTGTAGCGGGCACCTGTAGTCCCAGCTACTTAGGAGGCTGAGGCAAGAGGATCACTTGAGCCCAAGAGTTTGAGGTTGCTGTGAGCTGTGATGCCATGGCACTCTACCCAGGGTGACAAGGTGAGACTCTTGTCTCCCCCCAAAAAATCTGATGGGGGGGAGGGGAAATATGAATTCTTATTTTGGGACAATCTAAGTCAACAATTCTGAACTGTGTGTCCTGCAGAGTTCTAGTCCGCAAGGTCAGCCATGTGACCGAGCAAGTTTGGGGAGCCCTGTGTTTCCATCCCCTTATCAGGGGCTCAGGGTGTCTCAAGGAAACCGGGGGGGGGGGCATCTGAGAAGCCCCCAACCTGAAGGACCCCTCTTTGCCCAGGTGTAGCTCCCTTTCCCCACACTTGCTTGGCCACCTGCCCACCATCCTGGACTGTGCGTTCTGTAGACACAGGTGGAGACGCAGTGCCAGGTGTTGGTGCCATACCGGGTCGGAAAGGGAAGGCACAGGTGTCTTGTCTCCACAGGTAGCCTCCATGAACCAGCGCCGCGTGGATTTCTACCTTGCCTCCATTGAAGACATGCTGGTGGCCGTCGGGGGCCGAAATGAGAACGGAGCTCTCTCTTCAGTAGAGACGTACAGTCCCAAGACCGACTCCTGGTCCTACGTGGCCGGCCTGCCAAGGTGATCGGAGGGCTTCATGGCAGGCTCTTCAAATGGGCATTTTTGTGGGATGTAGTCTGCACTTTCTGGGCATTTTGGTCTCTGATGCCAGGAAAATGTCTCTTGGCCTCTCAGTGAAGTAGGTAGACCACAGGGCCTGGGAGTGCACTGGTGAGGACCCGAGCTCTGGTTTCAGACTAAATTCAGGTCCCCACTCTGCCACCAAGGCATGCCCACCGAGCCTGTCCAGTCCCTGAGTTCACTGAGTATGTATTGAGTTCAGGCAGGAAGGTCTCCCTGAGTTTGGGCCGGAGGAATTCAAAGAGGTGGGGGATTGTCTGTATTAGGTCTAAGACGTGAGCAGGTATCTTCACCCCACACGTGCTCTACTTCCCCTGGAGAGGGGAGACACCTGATTTCCCACCCCAGAGCTCTGCCGTGAAGATTCCATAAGACACTGCGTGATGCCCTTGCCCAGCGTCCAGTGCGTAGGGTGTGCTCCAGGGTGGGGGCTCCTCTCATCCCCTCAGTCCTCCCACATCCAGCCGTGTATTTACTGAGCAGTTATTATCAGCACAGGATTAGCAGAAGGTGCACACCATTTATTTTATTGGTTCTCTGTTGCTGTACCTGAAGGTACACTTTCTGAGCCATTCTGGCTGTGAAACATATCCAGGTGCCTTGGGGGCTTTGTTCCCAAGAGTCAGAAGATCCTATGGGGTAAGCACCCATGTTTCAAAGTCATGGTGAGGGGCGTGAACCCCAGCTCCTCAATTCCTAGATGACTGCCTGCTTCCCGTGCAGCTTCCAGGAAGGCAGTGCATTAATACCAGGATACCTGGTACCAAGGTGACTTGACAATCGTAATAGCTACTGATTGCTGTGTGCTGAGCCTGGGTCGGGTGCTCTGCAATGAGTCCCTTGACAGCCACAGTAACCCCTGCATAACTTCCCACCTAAGGAAGTGGGAACACTTCCTTCCCATCTAAGGAAGTGAGGACCTTGATGGGGCGGGGTGGTGGTGTGAATTGAGGCCACATCCCGGGCTACCCAGGGCCCTGGTCTCCCTGCACTCAGGTGCTCCTTTGTCCCATTTTACAGACGGGGAAGTGAAGCTTCATGATACTGCTAAGGACATTGGCTGTCATCCTTTTCTCTGGGCCAGTCTGTGCCATATACGTACCTTAAACACTACAACAACCTTACTCATTTCTTTCTGAATGTTCTTTAGGTACATAAAGTTGGAATGAACACAGTGCGTGTTGCCATCGCCCTGAGTGCCTGCACGGCCCCGTCTGCTCAGTTCACTTACTCGATCTTACTTTTCACCTGTTGGCTTGTTTGTGTAGTGAGGCCTCCGTGGCCCAACCCCAGAGCCTGGACATTGAAGGGTCACCTCTGTCTGCCCTGGGCCTGTGCTTGTGTGACTATTGCTCCAAATGCTCTGCCCTCCCATCCCCTGCCTCACAGCCTAGGACCCAATGTCCTGAACTTCACAATAGTGTGCCATTGGCTTTTCTTAAACCTTTGTTTGCTTTTTCTTTTTTTCCCCTTTTCAATAGACTTCAATTTTTAGAGCAGTTTGGGGTTTGCAGAAAATTGAACAGAAAGTACAGAGAAAGGTTGGCCGCAGTGGCTCAGACCTGTAATCCTAGCACTCTGCAAGGTTGAGGCCTGTGGATTGCTTGAGCTCAGGAGTTTGAGACCAGCCTAGTCCAGAGTGAGACCCTGTCTCTAAAAATAGCCAGGCGTTGTGACAGGCATCTATAGTTCCAGCTATTTGGGAGGCTTAGGCAGGCAGATCACTTGAGCCCAGGAACTTTAGGTTGCTGTGAGCTATGATGCCATAGCACTCGACTGAAGATGACAAAGTGAGACTCTCTCTGAAAAAAAAAAAAAAAAAAAAGTATGGGGAGCTCCTATGTGCCCTCTCCTGGTGCATACTCTGGCTAGGGTGCTACAGTAATGCTACAGTTTGTTGCCAATGAAGAACTAAGGTTCATACATTGTTATGATAGTAACTGAAATCCTTAGTTGCCATTGGGGTTGGCTCTGTTGCACAGTTATAAGGGTTTTGACAAAGGCCCAATCACATGTGCCTACCATTACAGTGTCATACAAAAGAGTTTTGTGGCCAGTGTGTGGTGGCTCACACCTGTAATCCTAGCACTCCTGGTGGCTGAGGCAGGTGGCTCGCCTGAGCTCAGAGGTTCCAGACCAGCCTGAGCAAAAGCAAGACCCAGTATCAAAAAAAAAAAAAAAAAAAAAAAAATAGCTGGGTGTTGTGGCAGGTGCCTGTAGTCCCAGCCACTCTGGAGGTTAAGATAATCGCTTGAGCCCAAGAGTTCGCGGTTGCTATGAGCTGTGATGCCACAGCCCTCTACTGAGGGCAACAAGTGAGACTCTGTCTCAAAAAACAAAAAAAAGAGTTTTGTGGCCCTACTTTGCTGTCCCTGTCCCCCACATCCTACTCCACTGGCCCCTAGCCTCTTCTGACACTGCCCTCTGTGGTTTTCCCATTGTTGGTATCACAGTTGGAATCTCATCCTAAGTTCCAGTCCCTCTCCCATTTGTAATTTGGTCATGCACATGCGTGTGCCTAAATAGTATATTGTTTTAGTTGTTTTCAGCCCTTATGAGAAGGACGAGGGCCCTGTGATTATGCCCATTTTCCAGATGGGACAATAGAGATTCAGAGAAGGGCAGAGCTGGGATTCTAGGCTGGGTGGTCTGACGGCAAAGTTGCCCCTGCACCTGCCTGGCCACATCTTGTCTGATGACAGCTGCCATCTATACAGTGTGTGTGTTCTTGTCTCCTTAGAGCCTTGCCGCCCCCTAAGAGGGCCGGTTGTTCCCACTTTACAGAGAAGGCTGGGCCCAGGCCTATGGCGGGTAAGCGCACACGGTACTGAGCTCCCTCTCTGTCCACTGTCTCTCTGCAGGTTCACATACGGCCACGCTGGCACTATCTACAAGGACTTCGTGTACATCTCTGGGGGCCACGACTACCAGATCGGCCCATACCGCAAGAACTTGCTGTGCTATGACCACCGGACGGACGTGTGGGAGGAGCGGCGGCCCATGACCACAGCACGCGGCTGGCACAGCATGTGCAGCCTGGGTGACAGTATCTACTCCATCGGGGGCAGTGACGACAACATCGAGTCCATGGAGCGCTTTGACGTGCTGGGCGTGGAGGCCTACAGCCCGCAGTGCAACCAGTGGACACGCGTGGCGCCGCTGCTGCACGCCAACAGCGAGTCGGGCGTGGCCGTGTGGCAGGGCCGCATCTACATCCTGGGCGGCTACAGCTGGGAGAACACTGCCTTCTCCAAGACAGTGCAGGTGTACGACCGCGAGGCCAACACGTGGAGTCGGGGCACCGACCTGCCCAAGGCCATTGCTGGCGTGTCGGCCTGCGTCTGCGCCCTGAAGCCGCGGCTGGAGGACAAGAAGAAGAAGGGCAAGGGCAAGCGGCACCAGGACCGGGGCCAGTGACCGCTGGCCGCAGCCTCTGCAGACGGCACAGCCGCGCAGGGCCTGCCCACATCACGTACTGCCTAGCAGCTTTTTTTACTTTTATGATTCCTGGTATTTCTATGATATCACAGTAACTGATTAAACATCGTATGTAACTTTATATACTTTGCTTGAATAATTAAGCCTGGGCCCAGGCAGTAAAGAAGCCCTTGTGTCTGTGCAGGCCTCCGTCCTCCTGGGTCCCCCGCACCGTCCCCCACAGCAGCCAACACGTGGGTTACACACAAGTTTATGTAGTGGAACTTGGATCCTTATACGGATATATTGGATCACTAATCCAAGCCTCTGCAAACCTGGCTGAAACGTTAAAAAAATACAGATTCTTGGGCCCCACCTCAGAATCGTCATATCCAGGGCTACCCGGAGTGGGCACAGTAGGTGCTGCTCAGAGACTGTATTTTAACCAGTTCTTGGTGTTGTGAGCATCAGCCACATTTGGGAATTGCTGGTGAGTCCCAGTGTATGTGTTTTATAAATGAGGGCACCGAGGACCCCACCCCCACCCCCAGGAGGGTGAGTGAGTGACAAGGGGTCACGCTGCTCCCCGCACTGGCAGGTGACACGTGGGGACTTCTGAAGGAAGCTGTTCTGAGATTTCTACGTCAGGTGAATAGTTTTCCTGGTTGGTAATCCTGAATTCTAAAAGATTACAAGTAACCAAGAAAGAAACAAAAAAGGCATGAAGCTCTTTATAAACATTATTTTGTAATTTTGTCATGTGCGGTGGCTCACTCCTGTAATCCCAGGATTCCAGGAGGCTGAGTTGGGAGGGTCCTTTGAGCTCAGGAGTTTGAGACCAGCCTGAGCAAGAACGAGACATTGTCTGTACTAAAAATAGAAAAACTAGCCTTAGCATGGCCGTGGGCGCCTGTAGTCCCAGCTACTCAGGAGACTGAGGCAAGAGGATCGCTTGAGCCCAGGAGTTTGAGGTTGCTGTGAGCTACAGTGATGATGTCACTGCACTGTACTCGGGGTGACAGAGTAAGGACTCTGTCATTTAAAAAAAAAAGTGTAATTTGCACTTTTCCCTCCTTTTTTTTCTTGTTTTTTTTCCTGAACCCACTGTCTCTTACAGTACAGATGTGCTGAGCTCCCAAAACTTAAGGTTACCACCATAGAATTTGCTGTTGTTTCTCGCTGCGTCTTTCTCTGAGATAACATTGAAAGTTCCTACACAGTTGAGTGTGTGTTGATCCCTAAGCAGGTCGTTGGATATCTTCCCCAACTTTGGTCCCATTTGCCTGCTGCTAGTTTGTGCTGCCGGGCAAATTCTTTAACAAGTCTTGATCTGTTCCCTCCACTCACTAAGAAACAGGGTTAGGGTTAGATGAAATAATCTCCAGGCTCCTCCCAGGTGCCAAATTCTGTGGGTCTCTGTAAGCTGTGAATACGTGATTGGTGCCTCCTTCAACTGCTCTGTCTGACTCCTGCAAACAGTCCCTAGAACAGGTGTCGAGACTGCACGACCTTCAAAAAAGCTCTGGGGTGGCTGGCTGCCCCAGCTGCTTTGTCCTGCAGACTACCACTGGGGGAGGGGGGCTGTGTAGGAGTGTGATCAGTTTTAATCTTTTTTTTTTTTTTTTTGGATCATATATCAATTTTGATCTTGCGCCAAGGAAGGCATTCATAATCTGCACCTCAGCAGAGATCTTAGCCGCAGAGATGAGAAGACATTGATTTATCATTAACATTAATATTCGAATAAGAAAAATCTTAGTTAACATTTCTGTTTCTTTTGTATCTTTGCTGTATTTCCCTTTTCTTTCCCTAACTGATTTTCACTGTTCTGTTTCTGTGGTTATCCAGGAGAGATGAAAAGTGGTCTGGGGCTTGGAAGCTTCAATACCCAAGTGACTGCTGCCCTCTGTTACTAACTGGCCACCCAGCTAAACCAGTGTTTAGCTCGTTACTTACATGCGGAAGTCTCTAGAGGGTGCACAAGGTTGAGAAGTTTTGCAGAGCATACAAACAAACCAAAAAGCTATAAACTCCTTTTGGCGCTGTACAATACTCCAGTATATTAAAGGCTCGGAGAAGTCCTGCATTAGCTGTTAACCTCCCATCAACCTAGCATTTTCAAACTTCTTTTGAGCCTGAAACTTTTTTGTCATATCTAATCCCCGACCTCCACAAAACATGTTTTGCACAACTTCTGCCAACATTGGGGTGGTAGCTTACCCCCCAGCTCATTCCAGTAAAGTTTTTAATACTTGGGGACCCTTCAGAAGGCACAGTATGGTACGGTGTGCGTGCTCTGGCCGGGCTTAGCCTAGGGCATGAACAAACAGATGGTGGTACAGCCGATATCCAGGGGCAGGTCAGCGAGATCATAGAATGTCTCAGTGACTTGGGGAGCAGGATGGCTTTGACCTTGGGGGAGGAGCACCACTGGTTTTTAACCTACACCATCCAGCTCTTCATAGGTTTTGCTACTGGGACTTGTCCCCGGTTATGTGTTAGATGCCACCCTCTGTTCTGATGTTCTTGCCTCGTGGGTTACATAGGATGCCCCATACCTTATATTTTGTGATCTTTCCTGGTACTAGTAAGGCGTTTATCATTTACATGGCTTGGAATCTAATATTAATAAGGATGAGAGTGTTCCTTTAAAAGGAGGATTGATAAGTAAGTTTTACTGTGTGGAGAACACCTGGAATTTTTTTGTTTTTTAATCTTTCAAAATAAGTGTGGCAGGCTTTTATTTAGCTTTAGATTTTTCTGATTTTTAAAGAATCTTAACTTCATATTAGTGGTAAGTTTGGGGCTTAGTCTTTGCCCAAGTTGAACCCAGTTTGCTTAAGACACGGTATAAGGATAGAAGGCAGGAGAGGAGGAAGCAGAATACCCTGTACCTGCAGTGGTCTTTCTGTTATTTAAAATATACATGGATTATCTTTTCAGCTGACTTGTACTTAGCACTCAACGGGTATATTCAACATTCTGCCGTTCTAGTAAGGCTACCAGGAACATTCAGAATGTTCCTCCCCCCACCCCTTCTTAACAAGGTGACCACATGTGACTTAGTAGAGATTCAGAAGCTAAACCCAAGGGGTGTTCAGTTCTGGGGTAGGAACCCCAAAGCTAAGGGGAAGTGGGATCCTCTTCTGAGGTCAGGGTCTTGCTCTGTGGGTTCAGGTGCATGAACCTGAGGTTCAGAGTACCTCACACCTTAAACCCAAGATTGACCTTCCCATGACTTGTAGCAATGGGGAAAGTGAAAGACCCCTCTGCTTGCCCCCCAACCTCTCATGGAGTTACCATCCTTCTTTGCCCTGGGCCTCCATGGTTCATGGCAGCCACCTCACCCTTGTGGCTTTCAGAGCTTGTGGCTAGAATCTCAGCCCACTGGTCTCAAAGCTGAAGGGACAGGGCAGCTGAGGTTTGGCGCTGGTGTCCATGGATTCTGCATGCCCCCAACAGGGAGCAGAGAGGGGGAAGGGTGGCATCCTGGCCTCCAGGATAAACCACTGGTGCGTAGGCAGCCCCTACAAAGGCACCTGTGCACCTGCCGAGCCCGGCAGTTTTTAGAGTTTTTTGAAATGTTTTGATACTTTTTGATACAATTTGCTAATAACCATTTTGTAGAATGCCTGCCCAGGTTTTCCACCTTATCCCCTCCCTCCAGCCTCTTGATTTGTGCTGGACAACCAATGTCCTGTGGTCAGTGCCAGGCCCTCACCTCACCTGGCTTTGTCTTGGATCCTGCCCTTCTCCCTGGCTGATCTGGTACAGCTCTGGAATTGCACACAGTGACACTCGGCACGTGAGTATGACCATCTCAGGCCATCACCTGAAGAGGTTCTGCAATTCTTCCAAAGCTCCTACCTCAGTGGTGTGCACAGAGTCGGAGAGACACCTGAGACCTGGTCCACGTCTCTCTTTTCTCATACAGGTCACTTCTCCATCCAGTGTAGGGCTGGGGTCCTGGGGCCCTGGTCTACTCACCTCTGTTCTTTCTTTAGAGAAATCTCAACATGAAATCAATAAAAGCTAAAACAGCAAATCATTCTTGCACTTTATAGAATCATAGTCTATAGAGTTTGTTAATTTCTTTTTAACATGAACAGAATCTGTGGCTTTTGAGGGTGTTTGGGGGTCTCACCTTGTCCATAGATTGCCTTAGTTAAAAGAATTGAATGTACAAATTTCAGTGGTGGAGAGGTAAAAGGGATAAACCCTTCCATGTCTTATTTTCTTCAAGAAAAGAAACTCTACCTTTTCAAAGCTCCTTGAAGCCATCTTTACAGGTTGCTCGTAATGTAAGGAAGAGCAGTTCCCTTTGGATCAGTTGAGGTTGGTCTCCTTTCAGAATTGGTGAGATAATCTGATGATTAAGTATATTCATTGGGTATGTTCTGGCTACTAATGTTACTGAAATCTGTTAATTGTTGGTGTCTTTTAATTGGTTGCTTTTGTATTTGTAATTTTATGGCATTCAAAATTTTTCTGTCTTACCTCTTTTTAATTTCTGCACGTTGCTTTGTTTGTTTGTTTTTAATTCTATACAGAGTATTCAATTCTTGAAACACATTAAAATAATATGCCTGCTAGGGTTTGGTTTATAATTACATTCCTAGTCTTGTGTGGTTTATTATAATGCTCTCTGGTCCAATTTTCTTTGCCCATATGAAAAAGAATCCCTTGCATGTTGAGGCCAAACATAATTTGGAAATTAGCCAGACTTCCTTTTAGGGAGGCTGGGATGTTTTTTATTCTGCTCTCACTGTGCTTCTAATTACTATATTTTGCCAGGAATTTCATTCAGATCCTTGATTGCAACACTAAGTCCCCTTGACCTGAAATGAAGCTCTTTGCTTAAATTTGTGTCATTTGGGGCAATCTGATTAGAAAAGAAACGTGGGCCTTGGCACCCATAGCTCAGCAGTTAGGTCACCGGCCACATACACCGAGGCCGATGGGTTTTTACCTGGCCTGTGCCAACTAAACAACAATGACAACTACAACAAAAAAATAGCTGGGCATTGTGGTGGGCACCTATAGTCCAAGCGACTTGGGAGGCTGAGGCAAGAGAATCACCTGAGCCCAAGAGGTTGAGGTTGCTATGAGTTGTGACACCATGGCACTCTACCGAGGGTGACATAATAAGACTGTCTCCAAAAATAAAAATAAAAAATGAAAAGAAACATGGAAACCAAGGAAAAGATAGCTTATGACAATTTGTTGTCTTTTATCAGAAAAGAATGCTCCTACCTGAGCTAGAGTGAGACCCCCATCTCTAAAAATAGCTGGGAGTTGTGGCCAGCGACTGTAGACCCAGCTATTCGTGAGGCAAGGGGATCACTTGAGCCCAATAGTTTGAGGTTGCTGTGAGCTGTGACACCACGGCACGCTACTGAGAGTGACAAAGTGAGACTCTGCCTCAAAAAAAAAAAAAAAAATGTTAATAGAATTTCTGAAAGAACTTGGAGTCTAAGAGGAAGGTGGCTCCCCTGTCTGGCTGGGGCTTTGCAAGGCCACCATCCAACAAGCCCAGTCACAGCAGTGCCCTCTTCCCCTGGATCCTTGGCAGTTCCTCTTTAGGAGGATGGAGGAAGCTACCTGGGCACTGGAAACTTGCTCAGAATTCACCTCTGAGCCAGTGAGCTCCCCCAAACCAGACCCTGACTGCCAGATGCTAAATTCCTCCTGAGTTATTTCATTTCAGTTCAGGAGAATCTTAGGTCAGAAATGATACTCCCTGTTTTCCGTGTGAAGAATCCAAAGCTCAGGTTAAGCTCCCTACCCAAATGTAATGAATGACCTTGCCTGCCTAGCTAGTCAGGTGTCACATGTGGGTTCGTGAATGCAGAACCTCAGACAAGGACTTGAACGCAGATGGCTTGGGGGGAAGGTGGTGCCCAGGGAGCCAGAATAGGATAAGGAGGGAGAACTCTAAATACTGATGAGAAGGTGTTTAGCTACTGCTGACTACCCTCAAGCAGCGGCTTCAAATAATAATCATTTATTACACTGGTGAAGCCGAGGGCTCAGCTAAGCAGCTTGTCCCTGGCCTCAAGACAGGTGGTGACTCCTGCAGACGGAGCAAGGAAACACACTGGGCCTCCTTCCCTTCCCCGCCCCTCTCCTTCCCTCCTCCCTCTCCATCTCTTACCCCCCATCCCCGCAAGCCCCCCCTTCCCTCCTCCCCCTTTGCCCTTTCAGTCTCTTCTCAGCTCTGTTCTATCCACATGGTGCCCTTACCCAGACCTATGTGGCAGCCAGAGACCCCAGAGCAATATCCTCAGGGTCATTAGCAGAGGCCACATAGTTTTTTCCAACCCAGCCTGAAAAGTCAAACTGTCACTTTGCTGCTCCGTGAGGCTGTCACAAACTCTCCCCCAGGTGGACACCTCTTGCTGGAAATGAAGTTGCTGAGTTGGCAGGCCTGTCTCCAAATCACAGCAGAAGCCACCTCCCTGACGGTGGCAGCTCCCCCCAACTCCCGGCCAGCCTCTGTTGCCTGCTGGAAAGCAGAGCATTCCCCAGGAGGGCTGTGCCCAGAGTCTCTGTGCCCCTGCACGGAGCTGGCCACACAGCGGCAGGAAGAAGTTATGTGCATGACAGAGGGGACGCTGTCAAGAGTGCGACCTGCTGGAGCCTGCTCTGGATGTCCTTTGCCACTGTGGGTAGGGTCAGAGGGGACCAGGGCCTGTGTTGGCCTCCAGGGACACCTGCTACGGCAGCAGAGCCAGATTTTGGCTCAGGTCACCCAGCACAGACCCCACTTTTTCAACAACTCTGAAACAATCACCATTTACAGTCACTACGTGGGGTTCAGTCTTGTGTCCCCAGAGGCTGGACTACGATTCAAGCAGGACCAGAGAGGCTGACCAGAGAGGCACTTGGTTTTCATTCGGCCTCAGCAAAGATTGCTGTCACCTGACCCAGAGGGGGCAGACAGGCAGCAGATACAGGACAGGGGAGCCTTCCTGGGGTAGGGAGAATAGAGGGAGGACCCACCAGACCATGTCAACACGTTGGTACCACATGTTGACAGAGCCTGGTCCACTGTCTCAAGGACCTGCCTATGTCCTTAAATTAAGACCAACTCACAGCTCGCCTCCTCCCTGGAGCGTGCGGGCTCTGACTGAACTCTGGGTGTGCCCAGGGACCCATCAGCATTTTCTACCGGGCGCCAGACGGGGCTGTTCTGGCTGCCGGGGACATGCTGGAGGACAGGGCAGCAAATGCCTGCCCAGGGGCAGGAAAGGACCACAAAAAGGCAAAGTCAGGGAGGGATCCTGGCTCCGAATGGACCAAAACCCACTGGGTAAATACGAGGATATGTGAAGTATATCTCAACAAAGCCTAAAAAAATAAAAAAGAAAGCTTTGCATGGGGAGTACCTGTGGCAAGTCAGAAGGGCAAAGGGCACTGAGTGGAAATTAACCAGGCGTGGTGACAGGTGCCCATGGTCCCAGCTACTCAGGAGGTGGAGGCAGGAGGATCACTTGAACTCAAGAGTCTGAGGTTGCTGTGAGATGGACTGAAGCTTTGGCGACAAATGAGATCTTGTCCCCTATAAAAAGAGAGAGAGCATTGATGATGAGAGAGAAAGGGAGAGAAATGGGAGATGAGCACAAGGGGGCTCAGAAGACAGTAGCCTAACAGGAAAGCCTCAGAAGCAAAAGTCCTCTGATCTTTCCTGGTCCTCCTGCCTCTTGGTCGTGGGGTAACCATAGAAACTAGAATCTTTCTTCTTCAATGCCAGTCTAAAGCCAGAACCCCTTTTCCCAAAAGCCAGCCATAAAACCTGAAATTATTCTACGTAAAAACTGGCCATAAAGTCATTACCGGACCTGCCTTGTTTAACTGTAAGCCACAGGCCCCCATTCCAGAGTGGGCCATGCCCAAGCCCAGGGGAAAGGAACCAGCTGAGAGAGGTGGACAGGCCTGGCCCGATCCCCCCCTCAGCCACATCACATCCTTTTAGTCTAACCACATTTTACATGTCTGTTCATACTTCATTGAACCTAAGCATAAAAAACGGAAAATTTTCCCTGTGTGTTTGAGTCTTCATTATGAAGGCTCCCCATGTATACATGTTAAATAAATTTATATACTTCTCCTTCTATTAATCAATCTGTCTCATGTCAGTGTTTTTTCAGTGAACATTAGGTGGGCAAGAGCTTTGCTCCCCATGGGCAGACCAAAGAGGAAAGCTGTGATTGAACTCCTGTTTTCTTATTTTTTCTTTTCTGTCACCAGGCTGAAGTACAGTGGCTCAATCATAGCACACTTCAGCCTCAAACTCCTGGGCTCAAGCAATCTTCCTACCTCAGTCTCACTAGACTGAGGTAAGAGAATCACTTTGGCCCAAGAGTTTGAGGTTGCTGTGAGCTATGATGTCACAGCACTGTACTGAGGGTGACAAAGTGAGACTATATCTCCAAACAAAAAGTAGAAGAAGAGGAAGAGAGAGAGTGGAAGGAAGGAAGGAAGGAAGGAAGGAAAGAAAGAAGTCTTCAGGCCAGGTAGGGTAGCTCTCGCCTGTAATTCCAGGATTCCAGGATCCTACCCAAGTGGGTAGGATTCCTTGAGCTCAAGTAGTTCAAGACCAGCCTGAACAAGACTGAGACCCCTGGCTTGGTGCCTGTGGCTCAAGCAGCTAAGGCACCAGCCACATATACCTGAGCTGGTGGGTTCAAATCCAGCTTGGGCCGGCCAAGTAACAATGATGGCTGCAACCAAAAAATAGCCGGGCGTTGTGGCAGACACTGTTAGTCCCAGCTACTTGGGAGGCTGAGGCAAGAGAATCGCTTGAGCCCAGGAGTTGGAGATTGCTGTGAGCTGTGATGCCACAGCACTCTACCCAGGGCAACAGCTTGAGGCTCTGTCTCCAAAAGAAAAAAAAAAAAGAAAGAAGGAAGGGAAAAGAAAAGAAAAAAATAAATAAATAAACACTTCATGGCAGGGTTTGCAATGATGGTGAAGCACTCACAGCATCTGGATTAATGCTTGTATACAGGAGGAGCTCCTTACGTGTCTGTCCAATGAATAAGTAAACAAACCAGTGTGCCTCTGCTGACACGTCTCTGCGTTCCTCAGTTTGTACTTAAGCCAAATCTTGCTTAATCCTGATGCTGACACTGTGAGCCAGGCATCCTTATCCCACATTACCAACGAGGAAACTGAGGCTTCCAGGCATGCACTGGCCATGGTTTACCTGCTGCTAAGGGGGAGAGCCAGGGACTGAGCTCAGACCTCGGGCTCCCAGGCGCATTTTATAGATTGCATCCATGTTAACCACAGGCTTAAAAAAGAAAAAAATCAAGCACTCAGTTTGTGCTAGAGTTATGGAATATTTTGTCTTCAAAATGTCATGATTTTGTTGTAATACCCAATCTTGCCCTTAGAGCACAAAAAGATACATATTTTTTATAGGCTAAAGGAGATGAAAGAATGCTTTTTTGCCTGGGCTTTCTGTCTGGCAGAAAAGAAAAAAACCTATGCCAGGTCAAAATCAATGAAAAATAAGAAATTCTTGGTTGAGTGGGGGGAAAAAGGTTTGTAGAGGTGACTGGATCAAGAAAAATGCAAGAGCATTAAATAACGACATCGCCACTTCAACTCGTTAATAACAGGAGCGTGTTGCAGTTAATGTATCACTTTACGTGGTTTCAGTTGCTGTCACATTCATCATCTCTGTTGACCTCACTTTCCACCCGCAAGGCAGGCGGGACAAATTGGACTCTTCTCATTACATAGGAGCTGAGTTACAGAAAATTAGCAATTTCTCCAAGATCTCAGACTGAGTTGGGGGCTGAGTTAAGAATGAAATCTAGGCCTGGTGCGATGGCTCACACCTGTGATCCTAGCACTCTGGGAAGCTCAGGGGAAAGGATCCCTTGAGGGCAGGAGTCTCTGGTCTCTCCTAAAAACAGAAAAATTAGCTGGGTGTTGGGGTGGGTGCTTACAAGTCCTAGCTATTAGGGGAGCTGAGACAGCGGGATTGCTTGAGCCCAGGAGTTTGAGGTTGCAATCAGCTAGGTTGATGCCAGGGCACTCTAGCCCAGGTGACAAAGTGAGACTCTGTCTTGAAAGAGAGAAAGGAAGGAAGGAAGAAAGGAAGGAAGAGAAAAAAAAGAAATCTGGACCAATGATTCTTCTTACATTTTTCTTTACTCCCCCCCCACCATTTCAAACTCTTGGGTTTGAGCAATCCTCCTGGCTCAGCCTCTGGAGGAGCTGAGACTACAGGTGCCTCCCACAAGGTTCTGCTGGTTTTTCTATTTTTAGTAAAGATGAGGTCTCAGTCTTGCTCAGGTTGGTCTCTCACTCCAGAGTTCAAGGAATCCACCAGCTTCAGCCTCCCAAAGTGCTAGGATTACAGGCGTGAGCCACCACGCCCCGCTTTTCCTCTCTAGTAGATTTTCCCGCTGCCCAAAGTCCTTCAAAATGATGGTGTCTAAAGTTGGTCTACATTTGTTCTGCCGTCTGGAGAGCAGCAGGAACCAGGGCCGTTTAAGTACAATGTGTAAGCCATGGAGCTGCATGATACAGACCACTCTCTTAAGAAGGGACTTCGGCTGTGAGAGCTCTGTCACCAAAACTGAGAGAGCAAAAGAGAATGGGATTAAAAAGAATAATGGCCGAGTGAGGTGGCTCATGCCTGTAATCGTGGCACACTCAGAGGCCGAGGCAGGTGGATTGCCTAAGCTCATGAGTTGTAGAGCAGCCTGAGCCAGAGCGAGACCCTGTCTCTAAAAACAGCTGGGCACCTATAGTCCCAGCTACTTGGGGCTAAGACAAAGAGAATCACTTGAGCCAAAGAACTTGAAGTTGCTGTGAGCTGTGACACCACGGCATTCTACTGAGGGCAACATAGTGAAACTTTGCCTAAAAAAAAAAAAGTGAGCTCTGTCCCTTCCCTCTGTGCCCCTCCCTCCTGGGGCCGCTTGCTGAGCCAAGTTTGCTGAGGATGTTTAAAGATAAATGCATTTCAGATAACACATCCAGGGGAAAGCTGCAGTCAGGGCTCACTGGGACAACCTGGAAATCTGATTCACCTCTGGAGATAAAATTGTGTTGGTTTCTTTAAGTGACACAGCAACAGAGCCAAAGAGGAAAGAAAGCATGTGACAAGCGGTGGCAGAGGTTGGAGCAATGACACTATAAGCTGAGGAGTGCCAAGGTTGGCTGCAACTCCAGAAGCTTGGATGAGGCCTGGGCAGAGTCTCCCTTAAGCCTCCAGAGGGGGTGTGGCCTCACCGACACCTGCATTTTGGACTTCTGGCCTCCAGAATAGCCTGCCAAAGTGTTGAGATTACAGAGGTGAGCTACCACCCCTGACCGCATTCATTTTTACTACATCCCAAGGAGGTATTATTTTTCTCATTTTTATTAATTAATTAATTGATTTATTTATAGACAGAGTCTGACTTTGTTGCCCTGGGTGGAGCGCCATGGCGTCATAGCAGCTCACAGCAACCTCAAACTCTTGGGTTCAAGAGATCCTCCTGCCTCAGCCTCCCAAGTAGCTGGGACTACTGGTGCACACTGCAATACCCAGCTAGTTTTTCTATTTTTGGTAGAGAAGGGGTCTTACTCTTACTCAGGCTGGAACTTCTGAGCTCAAGGAATCCACCTGTCTCAGCATCCCAGAATGCTAGGATTATAAACTGGTTGAGTTTTTTTCTGAGACAAAAGTCTCATTCTGTCACCCTAGGTAGAGTGCTGTGGTGTCATCATAGCTCACAGCAACCTCAAACTCCTGGGCTCAAGTGATTCTCCTGCCTTAGTACCTGGGACTACAGGTGTGTTCCACCACCCCTGGCCCCTACTGCTGATATAATCAATCACTCAAAATTTACCTGTTTAAATCTACACAAATTACAATAGAACCTCTGTTGGTTGACCACCCAAGGGACTTTAACCATACGGAAGAGGTCAACATAAGAAATTAGGCCTGCTGTACTGATACGTACATGTGGGGCAGGTCCAGTCTATGAAAATTAGGTCAACTTAAGGAGGTGGTCAATGTAGGGAAGTGGTCGGCTATGAAGGTTCTACTGTATTTATTTTATTGTTTTGTAGGTCAGAAGATTCACTGGGCTGAAATCAAGGTGTAGGGCTACATTTCTTCTAGTGGCTATAAAAAGAAAAAGACTCAAACTTGGCCTGGGTGCCCTGGCTCACTTATCATCCTAATACTCTGGGAGGCTGAGGCAGGAGGATCCCTCGAGCTCAGGAGTTTGAGACCAGCCTATGTGACCTGTCTCTACTAAAAATACCAGCCTGTGTGACCCTGTCTCTACTAAAAATACCAGCCTGTGTGACCCTGTCTCTACTAAAAATAGAAAAATTATCTGGATACCGTGATAGACACCTGTAACCCCAGCTACTCAAGAGGTTGAGTCAGGAGAATCACTTGAACCCAGGAGGATCCCTCGAGCTCAGGAGTTTGAGACCAGCCTGAGCAAGAGTGTGACCCTCTATTTTCTAAAAATAGAAAAATTATCTGGATACTGTGATAGACACCTGTAACCCCAGCTACTCAAGAAGTTGAGTCAGGAGAATCACTTGAGCCCAGGAGTTTAAGGTTGCTGTGAGCTAGGCTGAAGTGACTCCACTTCAGCCTGGGCAATAAGGTGAGACTCTGTCTCAAAACAAAACAAAACAAACAAACAAAAAAGACCTCAACTCTGCAAACTATTTTAAAGAGGTTTTTTTTTTTTTGATTTTTTTTTTGTTTTTTTTTTGAGACAGAGTCTCATTTGGTAGCCCTTGGTAGAGTGTCATGGCGTCACAGCTCATAACAACCTCAAAGTCTTGGGCTCAAATGATTCTCTTGCCTCAGCCTCCTGAGTAGCTGGAACTACAGGCACCCACCACAATGCCCAGCTGTTTTTTGGTTGCAGTTGTCATTGTTGTTTCAGTCTGGGCTTGAACCCACCAGCTTCGGTGTGTGTGAACTGTGCCCTACTCACTGAGCTATGGGCGCCAAGCCCCTTCCTTCATCTTCAAAGCCAGAAAGCCAGCAACACAGCATCTTCAAATCTCTTCCCCCTACCCTTCTGCTGTTTTCATGCCTCCTTGCCATCTCTCTTGCCTCTTTTTCTTTTTTTTTTTTGAGACGGAGCCTCACTTGGTCTCTCTTGGTAGGGTGGACCATGACGTCTTAGCTCACAGCAACCTCAAACTCTTGGGTTCAAGCAATCCCCTTGCCTCAGCCTCCCAAGCAGCTGGGACTACAGGTGCCCACCCCACACCCCACTATTTTTAGAGACGGGGATCTTGCTCTGGCTCAGGCTGGTCTCAAACCTGTGAACTCAGGCAATCCATCTGCCTCAGCCTCCCAAGTGCTGAATTACAGGTGAGAGCCACTGCGCCTGGCACCTCTTTGCCTTATAAGGGCCCTTGTGATGACTTGGAGCCCACCCACAATAATTAGATTATCACTACCCAGGATATTTCCCCCACCACAAGGACTTCACCAAAATAATCTAATCTGCAAAATTCCTTTTGCTATGTTAGACAACATATTTGTAGGTTCCTGGGATTAGGACAGGAATCTCTGTTGCGGGAGGAGGTGTTATTCTGCTCATTCCACTGAAGCCAGAAAAGCAGCCTACAAAATGGAATCTAAGGCTTGGTGCCCGTAGCACAATGGTTATGGCACCAGCCACATATACCGAGGGTGGAGGGTTCGAATCCAGCCCAGGCCAGCTAAACGACGACAATTGCAACAAAAAATAGCCGGGTGTTTCAGTGGGTGCCTGTGGTCCCAGCTACTTGGGAGGCTGAGGCAAGAGAATTGCTTTAAGCCCAAGAGTTTGACGTTGCTGTGAGCTGTGATGCCACAGCACTCTACCGAGGGTGACATAGTGAGACTGTCTAAAAATACATACATACATACATACATACATACATAAATAATGGAGTCTGAGTGTCTAAGCTGAAGCAGTACAGCTGACCTGGCCTACTAGCTCAAATCACTGCCAATCCCCCTGCCCCCACGATTACAGTGCTCACGCCTGTAACCTCAGCGCTTGGGAGGCTGAGGCAGGTGGATTGCCTGAGCTCACAGGTTGGAGTCCAGCCTGAGCCAGAGCAAGACCCTGGTCTCTAAAAAATAGTGGGGTGTTGTGGCGGGCACCTGTAGTCCTAGCTGCTTGGGAGGCTGAGGCAAGGGGATTGCTTGAACCCATGAGTTTGAGGTTGCTGTGAGCTAATGATTGTGAGAACGTTTTTAGAGAGGCAGCCACACATAGACAACATGTATTGTGATGTTGTTAGAGTAAAAAACGTCACTTGGATGTTATGTTGTTTTCTTTGATGATTCTCTTAGATATTTTGTTAGTAAAGGTTACTTTTATTGCTACATTGTTAGAGTGAAGGTTACTTTTATGTTGATTAAACATTTTACATTGTTAGAATGAAGACTACTTTGATACTGTTTTCTGACAGATAAAGTTAAAATTTTCTAGATTTGTTTCCTTATATTCCCATTACAAAAACTATTAAAATTGTAACTGAGGCAGAACAGAATTGAGAGGCTGCTCCCTCTCTTCTCCAGATTGCAAAAGATTCACGGAAAATTTAGGTAACTTGCCCAGGTTCACACAGCCAGGTGGAGAAGTCCAGATTTGAATCTTAGACTGCCTTGACTCCAAATTCCAATACTCCCCCTAAACTCATGGGAGCTACCAGGGCCCCAACAAGCACTGTAGCATGGAGTTTATTCCTATCTTTCTTCTAACATTTATCTCCTTGTATTGAAGTCATGAGTTAATATTTCTATGAATTGGGGCTGGGCACGGTGGCTCATGCCTGTTATCCTAACAGCCTGCGTGGCTGAGGTGGGTGGATTGTCTGAGCTCATGGGTTCGAGACCAGTGCGAACAAGAGGGAGACCCTGTCTCGCTGGGCATTGTGGCAGATGCCTATAATCCCAGCTACTTAGGAGGCTAAGGCAAGAGAATCACTTGAGCCCAAGAGTTTGAGGTTGCTGTGAGCTATGACATGACAGCACTCTACTAAGGACAACCAAGTGAGACCGTGTCTCAAAAAAATGTTTTTTTCTATGAATTATATCAAAATTAAGACTGGGTCTTATTTATTATGACTTTCAATTTTTTTTTTGAGACATTATGTCATCCTTGGTAGAGTGCTGTGGCATCATAGCTCACAGCAACCTCCAACTCTTGGACGTAAGCAATTCTCTTGCCTCAGCCTCCCAAGTAGCTGGGACTATAGGTCCCCGCTACAACAATACCTGGCTATTTTTTTTTGTTGTTGTTGTTGCAGTTGTTATTGTTGTTTAGCAGGCCCGGGCTGGGCTTGAACCCACCAGCCTAAGTGTATGTGGCTGGCACCCTACTCACTGAGCTACAGGCGCCGAGTCGACTTTTAATTTTTATTCAAGCAACACTATGATAAAAATGTAGGCTTGGTCTACTACAAATCTTCAGTGAATTTTTATATTCCTCCCAGTCTCAATCCATGTGTAGATACAATTTTTCTGTAATTGTAATTATAGCATAGCTACATATACAATAATATATTTAGCTTTTCCCAGTTTTTTGTTATAAAAATTTTCAAACATAGAGAAAGTTGAGCCATAATTGTTAATATTTTGCTGTATTTGCTTTCTCTTTCTCTCTGTGTGATTTGATTTTTTATTGAACCATTCAAAAATAGTTTGCAGGTCTCCTGGGGTAGCTTTCCCTGTAATCCCAGCACTCTGGGAGGCTGAGGGGGGAGGATCCCTTAAACTCAGGAGTTCCAGACCAGCCTGAGCAAGAGTGAGACCCTGTCTCTACTAAAAACATAAAAAATTAGCCAGGTCTGGTAGCAGGCACTGTAGTCTCAACTACTCAGGGGGCTGAGACAGGAGGATGATCACTTGAGCCCAGGAATTTGAAGTTGCTGTGAGCTTAGGTTGACTCTAGCCTGGGAGACACAATGAGACTTTCTCTGTCTAAAAAAAGGGAGAAGGAGGAGGAGGAGGAGAAGAAAAAAGAAAAAAGTTTGCAAGTGTTATGATACTCATCTCTAAATTTTTCAGAATGCATCGCCTAACAATAAGGATATTCTGCCAATGAGCACAACATCATTATTACACTATACAAATTACCAGTAAGTAATTAAAATCATCTTTATCCAGACAATATTCATATTTCTCCAATTGTGGTGGCACCTGTAGCTCAAGCGGCTAAGGTGCCAACCACATACACCAGAGCTGGTGGGTTCAAATCCGGCCTGGGCCTGCCAAACAATGACAACTACAACCAAAAAAATAGCTGGGCATTGTGGTGGGTGCCTGTACTGAGTCCCAGCTACTCCGGAGGCTGAGGGAAGAGAATCACTTGAACCCAAGAGTTTGAGGTTGCTGTGAGCTGTGATGCCACTGCACTCTACTCAGGACCATAGCTTGAGGCTCTGAATAAAAAAAGAAAAATTTTTTTTCTCCAGTTGTTGAAAATAGTAAAAGTAACTTTAAAGTAGACCAGGATCCAACCAAGATTGACGCATTGCATTGGTAATGTGTTTTTAGCTTTCTTATTTTGGAACTGTCTCTCTCTGTCACTTAAGGTTTTTCACTGAATCATAGTTGAAGAGACCAGGCCTGCTCTTCTATGTGATATGGGAATACATCTCATTGTTCATCTCCTGTTCAGCATAGGGGCTGGCAATAGTAGGCTCTCTCCTGACATTTGTTGAACAAACGAAACCAAACCATAATGGTTATGAATACTAGTCACAGTAGTTGATTTTTCTGAGGGCTTTCTTGGCCAGTGCACTCTAATTTATCTAACTTGTTCCTCACAGAAATCTTAGGGGGTAAGACGTTTTATTATCTCATTCACAGGTAGGCAAATCAAGGGTTAGTAAAGTAAGTCATTTGCCTGAAATCCCACAGGTATAAAGCGGGCCGAATCAGATTGGTACACCTATTGGCTGGTAAATGCGGCGGTCAGGGCTCACTCATTCTTAAATAAAGGAATGAACTGATGATCCAAAGCTGGTCTGTGTACCTGCACGCCTGTGTGCAATAGAGAACACTTACTGAGCGCTTACCATTTGGCGGCCCATACTAAGCGCTTTACGTGCTCTTCTGTGCTTTTTTGTCTTGTTTCATCTTCCAACGCCTTGCAAAAGGCGTGGCACAGACTTGGCGCCCAGGCAACATTTGTGGAGTGAATGAATGGACGGAAATGTGATCTCCATAAACTAGAGACTCTCGGGGATCTTAGGCAATAACTTCAGAGGCCCCGGCCCAGGGAAACCCTGGACGTCCGCCGGCCCCGGGCGGACCTCACACTGAGGCTGCCGGGCTCCCCAGAGGACCCGAGTCCCGCTGCCGGTGACCCAGGTGGCCTCCCCAGCAGGTGAGAAAGCCCAGGGCCCGCTAGCGCTTCGCCTTTGTCCTCTCCATTTGTACGCACTTTCCCCTTCCGGCACCGCAGCAGGGCCTCAGCGGGCTCGTGACCCTCGGTCGGCCCGCCCGCCGCACCCCAGCCCGGGGGGCGCAGGGCTCAGAGTCCACCCCTCGGCGCTCCAGCCGCGGCTGGGAAGGTCGGCGGCCCGGGCGGCGCACGCCCACCTGTCGGCCGCGCAGGCGCAGCAGCGCGCCGGCCTCCCCGCGCCCCGCGGCGCGCGCCCAGTGCGCAGGCGCGGCGGCCGATGCGAGTGTGTATGTGCGGGCGAGAAGATGGCGGCGGCGGGGGAAGCAGCGTGAGGAGCCGGGGAAGCCCGAGTCTCATTGAAACGGGCCACGATGGCCCTCCACAACCCGCAGGTAGCCGCCGGCCCGCGCTGTCGGCCGGAAGGGGCCCCGAGCCCAAGGCAGGCGGGCGCCGGGGCGGGCGGACTGGGGCCCGCACCCTGCCCGGAGCGAGCGTGTGGGAGTGGGGGAGGGCGCCGGGACACGCTGCCTGGGCCTAGGCCTGAGCCGCCCGCTGCCTCCGCGCCCTCGGCCGTCCCCCGCGCGTTCCTCCCCGCCCGAGCTGCCCGGGCCCTCCAGTCCCGGGGAGGCCGAGGGGCGCAGGCGCCAGGCCCGGTCTTGGGGAGGGCGTGGGGGGCGCCGAAGGGGTTAACCGCCCCGGGCTGGACCGCGGGGCGAGGCCGGGGTGTGGAAGTGGGGCCCTCCCTGGCGAGCCGGCCGGGAGAGGCAGCCTGGGGGCTGCTGGAGCCCTTTGGTGGCCGTCCGTCTGCCGTCTTTGCCTGGAGCTTGCCTAAGAGATTTGGGGGTGCCTCGTTGTCTCCGAGCGCCTGTGCCCCCAAAGCTCACCTTGTCAGCTTGATTGATGGCGCGGGGGTTTGCCGATTTTCTGATTTTAGACCCAAGTCGCCGAGGCGCAGCGTTAGGCTGCTGTTGGAAAGAAAACTCGAAATAAGTCGCAGTGACCGTACTTTACTTGCATTTGAGTGACATCTTTTGCACGAACCCATCCTAACCAGCGTCACACTAACGCACCCTGTCAGAACAGTATCTAAAGCTTAGGTACCCTTAGAAATAATCGCAGAGTGGAAAGAAAGAGTCAAATTATCCCTTCTGTTTTGGGGAGATGTACGGGTGGAGTTAGCTCTTCCTGCCCTCCTCCACCCATTCTCCCCCCCCCCACCAAATTACAATTATTCTGCATAAAAATCGGCGTGTGCTATTATTTATAGTCAGGCTTGCTTTAGAGCGTTGATTTGTTGACATCTAATCCCTAGAAATTGTTGCACACTTTTATGCCATCTCGATGTGCTTTTGTATTAAATGTGGGAAAATGAAACAAAGTAGCTGTTGGGAAAACGGGTAACCCTTCCTAAGCACTTGGTTTTTGTTGCCCTCTGGCAAGTGAAGTCGATCTGATTGGACCTCCTTTTAAAAATGAATTTAATAACTATTGAAATTAATACGTGTTGTGGAATTTAAAATGTGAACACCTTTTAAAAATTAGATCTTGAAGTTGCAATTTTGTTGAATTTTCTGGTACTTTAGTTGGCATCAGAGTTGCCCCCTACCCCCATTAACTTTTTGTTCTTTTGCACATTTGCTTTTGTTAAGTGTTTAGTGTGGTTCTTTGCACCAAAAAAGAACAAAGTAGTTGTTGAATGATTTTTACAAACGTGTAATTTAAAGATTTTCTTGTTAAGAGGTTTGGTATTTGCCTTTTTTCAACTTAAATGATAGCTTATTTTATTGTTAGAATCAGTGTAAACAGTTGTAAGTTTCATTCATTGTGATTTTGAAATGAAAAAACCCGCTTTGGGCATAATTCACTTCCTTTACAATTATAATGCAAAATTGAATGAAATGTTAATTAGCAATGATATTATGTAAACCTAATTGTAATTTCATTCACATTCATTGTCGGGTGTTTTATGCCACAGAATTGCCTATATACATCTTTACAAAACGTAGAAAGGCAAAAGTCAGCTGAACATAAATGTTAAACACTTTGAGTTTATTCTTTTAAAATATGATTTAAACTCTTTTAAGTTCTAACATGGAGAAGGTAACAAAACAGTTTGATTTTTCAGTTTTCACTTTAAAAGCATGATAATGGAATCATGCCGTATTTACTGAATCCTGCTTGAGTCATTCTGAGCATTTTAAGTTTTATTCAGATGCTTGCTGTCCTAAGGGTCTTGAATCCTTTAATGGTCATTTATTCATTAATTCAGCAAATATCGTTCATTTCCCACGTGCTAAGCCCCACAGTATGCATATTACCTGTTTACTGTTGGGAATAAAAGCTACAAGTAAATGGGAAAGTCTTATTTTAAAATTGACTTGTTATGGTTACAGTTAAACATTTTTATACAGATAGTAGCCCATTTTTGTATTATTAGAAAGTATTGGTTAAGTCCTGCTTCCCATATTGAAGTGCAATAGTGAAGAACTTGGAAACATTTTGAATGCCAGTAACTGTCAAGTGTAAGTTGAAGTAAATATTGTCACCAGGGGAACCAATTAAATACCATAATTTGGGGTCGGGTGGCACCTGTGGCTTAGTGGGTAGGGCGCCGGCCCCATATACCAAGGGTGGCAGGTTCATACCCAGCCCCAGCCAAACTGAAACAACAAAAAATAGCCGGGCGTTGTGGCGGGTGCCTGTAGTCCCAGCTACTTGGGAGGCTGAGGCAGGAGAATCACCTAAGCCCAGGAGTTGGAGGTTGCTGTGAGTTGTGATGCCACAGCACTCTACTGAGGGCGATAAAGTAAGACTCTGTCTCTACAAAAAAAATAATAATAATGAAATAAATAGGGCGGCACCTGTGGCTCAAAGGGTAGGGCGCCAGCCCCATATCCTGGAGGTGGTTGGTTCAAACCCAGTCCCAGCCAAAAACCGCCAAAAATAAAAATAAATAAAAAATAAATAATTTGTGGTTATTAATTTGAAGCTATCAGTTCTGCCTTATACCTGAAGAAGTACCTGTGGCCACTTAAGTTGTTTATGGTGAAGTCACCACGACAATGCTTCCTGTACCCGTCTGCTATCATGTACTTGCTTCCTGTTCTTGTCTGCCTGGGGTGAGAAAGACTCACCTCGGTCTTTCTGTTATCTTGTGGTAGTGGCCCCCACATTTTGCATGATGGAATTTCTTCGATCCAGCTACGGCATATGGCAAAAAGGCTTACTATGTTGCTGAATATCTGTTTATAACTGGCAGCTGGATTAGTGTTAATTCTCGAAAGATACATTTTTATTGGAGTATAACAACACAGTGAGCAGCTGAAATAAATAAAATTATTTGAAATGCTGACAGAATATTTGGAGATAACAGTTTTCCTTTTCCTTTTCCTTTCCTAAACAAAATGTTTAAACATGTCCCAAGGCTGGTGGTTTCTCCAGAGAGACTGTTTAGATGCACTTTATCCAGGGCTCACCTTCATGCTCTTGAGCCCTTCTTGTTCACATTGTACTGAAGTCACATGGCAGGATAAGTGAAATGAGTGAATAAGAAGAGCAAAGTGAGGGTGCACGTTCCAGTGTTGTGTTATGTGGAGCTGGCACGTAGGAACACTTAAAGGAGAAAAGGATTACAAAGCTTAATGATTATTTTTTAATGCTAAGCCTATGTGGCACATTTACTTTGTGTAGCGCTTAGAATATAATTATTACATAATTGAGAAAAGTGGTGTCCTCTCCACGGTTTTTGTGTGTGTGTGTGTTTAATACAAATTTCAGACATGTAAGTATTTTCTATTAATGGATCTGGGTTTTTGAGTGGCACATTAAACAAGATTGCTGAAGGCACTTCTTACTGATAGTATACTAAAGTATGAAAAATAGTAGTATGAGCTTGCTTTTGAATTTGTAATTAGGCGGTTACATTTCTATTTACTGCCACACATGCAAGAATCACTGTCTCACAAAATGGATAAATCTGTTTTCAATGGAATTTGCTGGCCTTGGGCCATTGGATTACTGTCATTTGTCACTTTAGTGCTACTTCAGCAGTGTAGATGTTCATTTCCAAAGACTTGTGTGCTTGGACTGCAGTTTTCCTGTGTGTTGAAGTGATCTCCCCAGAGATCTTTCTGTGACCATTTCTGTCAATGCAGGCTGGATATTAGGAACTAGTGTTGAAAACATAAAGGTAGCCATGGGGTATGTTTATCATGTTTGTTGCAAGGAGCAGAACATGTAGAATTTATCATAAGTCTAGATGTGGAATCTTTTATTTTCATTTTTTTTTTTAATTTCAGCTTGCTCGTTCATTTGAAGTACTTTTTTTTTTTGTTGTTGTTCATTTTCTTTCTTCTTTTTTTAGATGTTCTTCCTCTGGCTATGCTCTGTCCCCTTGCTTTCCCAGTAGCTCCGATTACATGACGCCCACCACAACATCTGGCTGTTTTTTTTGATGTTGTTACTAGAGACGGGGTCTTACTCTGGCTCATTGCTGTTGACACTGGTCTCAAACCTTTGAGCTCAGGCAATCCACCTGCCTCGGTCCCCCCACAGCGCTGGGACTACAGGCATGAGCCACCACACCCCACCACACCTGGCCAAGATGTGGAATCTTAAGATGATGACTTTATATGAGCTGGCTATTTTCTGATTGAAAGCTTCCCAGCCATGACCCCATTTTCATGAGAAGACCCAAAAAACCAGAGCTGCCTGCCAGCACCTCCATTCTTACCCTTTCATGAAACACGTCTTGTTCTGGTTGTCCTCTCCTAGAATGGGGTAGGTAAGGTGTTGAGATACAAGCCTGGTTTGGGGCTGGAAGAGAAAGGTAAGGTCAGAGAGGATCAAAGCCTATCTTCTTTGAGTTCCCCTTTCTGGCTTCCATGAGGATTGTTTGCTGCGAGTTTACACGTAGAGTGGAAACGCCCAGCGCCCTGCACTGGAGATCGCTCTGCGTAGTAATAATGGCTGTTCTGAGCTGTCCTTTTTGGGCTTATGCCTGCGGCTTTATTGGTTGTCATCCTTCAGATCAATTCTCAATTAATTTTTCTGGTATCAGCTTGAGGGCCATCTAAGCCTATACGCTATGATTCGAGGGTCTTACAACTAATGCATTTCAAAATGAATGCTTCCTAATTAAAAGGCAAGGGTTTCCCTGCCTTTTTCTTTTCTTTTTTTTTTTTTTGAGACAGAGTCTCACTCTGTCACTCTCAGTAGAGTGCCATGGTGTCACACAGCTCACAACAACCTCCGACTCCTGGGCTTAGGCCATACTCTTGCCTCAGCCTCCCTAGTAGCTGAGGCGGACTACAGACGCCCGCCACAACGCCTGGCTATTTTTTTGTTGCAGTTTGGCCGGGGCCGGGTTTGAACCCGCCACCCTCAGTATATGGGGCTGGCGTCCTACTCACTGAGCCACAGGTGCTGCCCAGTTTCCCTGCTCTTGTGCCTTCAATACCTGATTTTTACATCTAGCCTTCTCATTTCTTTCTTTTCTGTCTTTGATGGTGGTAGATTTTTATCCATTTATCCTTGTTTTATGAAGAAGTACTTCTTTTCATCTGTCTGTACTAGGTACAGACATTAGTGTGCTCTTGCTTTTTTCTTGCACAGTTTTAAAAGTATCAGTAGTCATTACAACAGTTTCAAACTTATGTGCATCAGAGCTACTGTGGAAAATTACATTTTGCAGGCCATGGACCTTGTGAACTAGGACTATCCAAAAGCATTTACTGTAAGATTATATATGTATGTATAAATTCTAATTGAATAATACTAGATGTGTCCAGTGTGCCCCTCTGTAAGAAACTGAAGATAGAGAAAAGCATTAAAACTGCATAAAACAGAGGGGTTTATTATAGACCTGTCACTGTGCACACTCTGTCAGGGGTGGCAAAGGCACAATCCAGTGACTAGGACACCTCCTGAAGTCCTTAGGTGAGATCTGATGGCTGGGTGGGATATGGTGGGGACAAGTTTTTGTTCACCAAAATGGAAGTTTAGGCCAAGCATGTGGCTCATGCCTGTAAAGCTAGCACTCTGGAAGGCCAAAGGGGGAGGATCCTTTGAGCTCAGGAGTTCAGACCCTGTCTCTACTAAAAACAGAAAAATTAGCCAGGCATCCCTCCAGGCTCCCATGGTTTCAGATACTCAGGAGGCTGAGGCAGTACTACTCGAACTCAGGAATTGGAGGGTGCTGTGAGCTAGGCTCGAGCCCCAGCACTCTAGTGTAAGGCATCAGAATGAGACTGTCTCAAAAAATAATAATAATAATAATAAGGTTTACTATTATTGTATGTGTCAAAAATGCTTTATTTTGGCGGGGCGCAGTGGCTCACGCCTGTAATTCCAGCACTCTGGGAGGCTGAGGTAAGGGGATTTGCCTGAGCTCACGGGTTCAAGACCAGTCTGAGCAAAAGAAAGACCTCATCTCAAAAAATAGCCAGGTGTTGTGGCGGGCGCCTGTAGTTCCAGCTACTCGGGAGACTGAGGCAAGAGAATCGCTTGAGCCCAAGAGTTTGAGGTTGCTGTAGCTGTGATGCCACAGCATACTACAGAGGGCAACAAAGTGAGATTCTGTCTCAAAAAAAAGAGCGATGTTTGAACAATTCATGGAATACAGCCAAATTTCTGTATAAATTACATTTTGCAGGCCATGGACCTTGTGAACTAGGTCTATCCAGAAGCATTTACTGTAAGATTCTGTGTGTCTGACGAGTTACAGTCTACCTTGTTTAATTGTTCTATAGACTTGATAGTGCCCTTTGCTGTGGATAAAAGCAGTACATTTTAATTTTATTACATCATTTAAATTTCATCAGGACCAATTAACTCATGAATTTATTTGATATTCTAGTAACTGTCAAGAGGTTCAGAGCATTCCCTTTTTTCTTTTTTGCTTTTCTCTTATTTTAGACAGTTTTCAAAAACTTGATAGAGTGAAGTAACGGCTCTCTTCAGAGACTTCCATCTTATATCATTACATAACTACTCTTATTCATCTGAAATTATTAACCTTTTTCCTTTTGATGGGATATGTTGGGGGTAAATAGAAGATGGAATATGAAAACTGAGTTTAATTTAGAGTTTTTGGATATTCCTGAACTTAGTAAAAAAAAAACTCTTGACATATTTTTAAAATGTTTTTCAGACTTTATGTTTTCAGAGCAGTTTTAGGTTCACAGCAAAATTGAGAGGAAGGTACAGATTTCCCATAAGCCCTTTTTCTAGAAATTTTGAGTATTAATAATAATTTCTCTTAGGTGGTTGTTGAGACTGCATTAAATATTTATTGATGACACGAAGTAGGCCTTTTGGGTAGATGTGATCATTGGAGAAGGAGGAACCCATTTGTTATAAAGTACTCAGCTTTGCAGTAATCACTGTTTGAAGACGGCTGTGTGGTATGTGAGCTGCGTGGTCTGCAAAGTGCCTTGGCGCTAGGGGTGCTCTGTCTAGGATTGTTACTACCACCAGTTCACAGATGAGTACAGAAAGACCCAGGGAGGCAGTGACCTGAGGTGACATGGCTGATGGTGATGAGCGACTTAAAAGCAGGTCTTTGACTTATAAATCTTTAGCTTTTTGTGTTTTACCAAACTGCTTTCCTGGAAGAGGCTGATAAAAGCATAAAGCTTCACATTGTGGCTTCCTCTGGTAGTTCCTTGGTGAAAGTTTATTGAATAAATGAATAAGTGAAATAAATGTTTAAAGACTTAAATAGGTCACTAATTACCAAGGGTATTACTAATATGTTACTAATTACTAAATTGTGTGGGTGCATTTTGATAAAGTCCTTTTTTTGGTTTGTTTTTGTTTTTAGAGACAGGGTCTCCCTCTGGCTCAGGCTGGTCTTGAACCTATGAACCCACCCACACCCACCTCAGCCTCCCAGAGTGCTAGGATTACATGCATGAGTCACCTCACCCAGGCAGAAACGCCTATATTCTAAGTTATAAAATAAACATATGTTATTTTTAAAACATGTAAACAATACAAAAGTATTTAAGGTAAAAGTATAAGTCATTCTTTTCCTCTCTCTGATCTTTAATCCTCAGTTTAATATGTATCTTCTGCTTTTTTTCTGTTAGGGCATCTTTTTTCTCCATAATTTCATAATACAGTCTAACCAGATAGTCACTGAACTGAACTTTTTAGAGCAAATCTAGTTTTCAGAATTATTGACAACATCTACTCTAGTTGGGTTTCTGTTTTTTACCAGTTTTCCCCAGGAATAGAGCAAAAACTCTGGAAGTTAATGTGCCTCATTAGGGACTAGTGCTCTGAGGCCTGTGGAAGTGCGGTAGAGATGTCCTGTTAATGTGTCCAAACAACTTTTTTTTTTTTTTTTTTTTTTTTAAAGAGACAGTCTCACTTTATAGCCCTCGATAAAGTGCTATAGTGTCACAGCTCACAGCAACCTCCAACTCCTAGGCTCAGGTGATTGTCTTACTTTAGCCTCCCAGGTAGCTGGGACTACAGGCGCCCACCACAATGCCCGGCTATTTTTTTTTTTTTTATAAGTTTTATTATAGAAAATTTTCTTATTATTAAATCATAACTGTGTACATTAGTGCAATCAAGGGGTACGATGTGCTGGTTTCATATACAATCTGAAATATTCTCATCAAACTGTTCAATGTAGCCTTCCTGGCATTTTCTTAGTTATTGTATGTAGACATTTGTATTCTGCTTTAGTAAGTTTTGCCTGTGCCCATTCTAAGATGCACCATAGGTGTGGCCCCAACCATTACCCTCTCTCCACCCTAACCTCCCCCCTCCCTTCCTCTTCCTTGGCCCTTTCCTCCTAGTCTTGTGCTATAGTTGGGTTATGGCCTTCATGTGAAAGCTACAATTTAGCTTCATAGTAGGGCTAAGTACATTGGATACTTTTTCTTCCATTCCTGAGATACTTTGCTAAGAAGAATATGTTCCACCTCCATCTATGTAAACATGAAAGAGGTAGAGTCTCCATCTTTGTTTAAGGCTGCATAGTATTCCATGGTATACATGTACCACAATTTGCTAGTCCATTCGTGGGTCGATGGACACTTGGGCTTCTTCCATGACTTAGCAATTATGAATTGGGCTGCAATAAACATTCTGGTACAGATGTCTTTGTTATGTTGTGACTTTTGGTCTTCTGGGTATAAACCTAGTAAAGGAATTATAGGATGGAACGGCAGGTCTATTTTTAGGTCTCTAAGTATTCTCCAAACATCCTTCCAGAAGGAACGTATTAGTGGGCATTCCCACAAATTTTTTTTTTAAAGTGTGTGCATATATGTGTATGTATATATGAGTATATATGCACATATGTGTGTATGTGTGAGTGCATGTATATATGTGTATGTATGTGTATATATCTAAAATACCTTCTAATATAATGAAAGTTAAAGACCTCAGGACAAAGTGCTGTCTGCTGTCTGCCTAACGGTGCTTTCAGACATTCCTCCCGAGTGAGCTGGCTTTGCAGTAGTAGCTAAGTGAGATTTGGGGAGAGGGGGAGGTTCTGGAGGAGAGGATCTTTCACAGTAGACAAACACTCACCATCCAGTTTCTTTTTGAAGTAGCAACCTTATTTACCTGATTTTAAATACATATTTAAAGCATACTTAGTGCCATATTTGTTCCTAAATTTCTATTTTCTTTGAGATCTTGATCTTTCCAACTGGGTTTTTCTCATCAAGACACTTTTTAAAAACAAACCCCAAAGCCAATAAAAAAATAGGTCAGTATGCCATTAAATAAATTATTATAGAATGATTTCAGGTCCTTAACAGTATGATTTACTATAATAAAAATAAAGTATACTGAAAGAATAAATACAGTGAAATAGTTAATAATTTTCCTTAGATCCTTAATTTATCTTTAAAAAAACTGTGATTTGCCCCTTTAGCAATTATTTCAAAAAAGCTAAACTTGTAAAAAAATTAAAAGATGATAGAAAAGGTCACTTTTTCACTCATTGAAAAAGCTAAAAAGTAAAAAGACATATTAGGTCACATAAAATTTTTTATCTTCACTTTGTACATAATACTGTCAAACACCTAATTTTGGAAGAAAAAAAAATCCTTTTAAATTATTTTAAATACTTTAAGGAATTATAATTAAGGAATTACTAATATGTTCAAACTATTGAGAATGATGGCAGTGGAAGCATTTGCCGCAGCTGAACAAGCAGAAGTGAATCTAACTCCCTACTGCCGACCAGTCCACCTCTCTGAGCCTGACAGAGACGCTGAAGCTCCAGTCACTTACTGGGTATTTCTGACCTTGCTTCTCTAGGTAAACGCACCCTGGTACAGATGTCAGCTCTGTCTTTCATGCCCAAAGGCTCATGAAAACCAATACAAATACAATAAAATTACACTGAAAATGCTGAGTTGTATACATCATGAAAAGATAAATACACTGGTAATAATATGTCAATTCTATAACACCAAAAAGTAGACATTCACTGATGCAAACTTTCACTAACAACAAAGGACTTTAGATTTTATCCATAAAATACTGAACAACTTAAAAATCCAGTGCTGTGATTGCACAGTCGCAAGGCAAAAGGTTCAATAGACAGCCGAGTACCCACCTGATCTCCCTACCCTTTCCCATCACTCAGGGAAACATCCTTCTGAGCATAATACAAAATTCTATTCTCTCAGCAAACACTTTAAGGCTAAGAATTTGTCCCTGAGGAAAACAAACTGATAAGCAGGTAACAGATAAGCAAAGCCTTGGTCCTAAGGGAGACTTTTAATTGATGTGAAAGATAAGGCTCCTTTAGATTATAACTAAATGCTGCTGCATCAATGAACAGATAATTTTGTCTCAATTTCTAGTAACAAGGCAACTAGTAAGAACAGTCACCAAATGAACTTTGCAAATCTCTTTGAATGTATAAACATCTCAAAATCAGACTTTATTTGAAGAACATTTTTTCTGAAGGGAAAAAATTAAAATTGGCTTAGCAGAAAACATTTAAAGCCATTCCATGCATTCTCACATTTTTTTCTTTATTTCAGATTTGGAGAAGAATATTAACTTAATTACATGCAGTACTGATCCCCAATTATCCTCTCAAAGTACCAGTAAATCCACCATTCACTGCGGCATCCTTGGGGGAAATTAACAGCACAGGCAGAGGTTTCATACATCACACCGCATTCAATTACACCATTTAAAAATGCGTCAGTAAAAAAAGTAATTCGTATATCCTTTAGGCAGAAAAAGCGACTTCCCTTACCCCTCCCACACACATGCTCTGTCACACTTTAAAATGCTTTTCAAGTAGTTTTACATAATTTCATGATTTTTAAAAGTGAGAATCCCCTTTGATGGATCACATGGGAGGAAAAAGATCTGCTCATCTCCAACTTCATTCCTTCACTTTGATCCTGTATTATAAGACACTTGCCTGGTAGGATGGAGAAAGCATTCGTGGGCACAGTCTACCCCAAAGAATGCCTAGTCTGTCCACAGTGAGAGAAATATTATAGTTTAGCTGCAAAGATTCACATGGTCACCAAAACTGGTGTGGGGAACACTGTCAGGAAAGGCAAAGGAGAAGGAGCAAAGGGTGGGGAGGAGGTGACAGCGGAAGGAAGAGAAGGGAGAAAAAAGGTAGCAGAGCCGTCCAGAAGGCAGAGGGGCTTCCAAGCCGCGGGCTCGCTTGTGGCTCCCAAGACGCAACACAAACGCATAAATATAGGTTAGTTAATACAGACTCAATACAAATGCGTAAATATAGGTTAGTTAATACAGACTCAATACAAATGCATAAATATAGGTTAGTTAATACAGACTCAATACAAACACATACCGTACATACTCGAGTATAAGCCGAGTTTTTTCCGGCACAAAATTTGTGCTGAAAAACCGAAACTCGGCACAAATTTTGTGCCGGAAAAAGCTCTGCTTATACTCGAGTATATACGGTAAATATAGGTTAGTTAATACAGACTCAATACAAATACATAAATATAGGTTAGTTAATATAGATTCAATACAAATATATAAATATAGGTTAGTTAATACAGACACAATACAAGTACATAAATATAGATCAGTTAATACAGACGCAATACAAATATATAAATATAGATCAGTTAATACTGAGTCAATACAAATACATAAATATAGATCGGTTAATACAGACACAATACAAATAAAGGCTAGTCGTGGTCCTATTTTATAAAGTACATGAGTTTTATTAAAATGGATCCTGCAATTAATTTACTGGGCAAATTGATAGCTCCATACATAATTAGACATTCCGTCACATTAGAAAACTATTGCTTTGTTATTTTAAAGTACCTGAACTATGTTTCACTATGTTTCTGGAACTGCCACAGGAAAGCTGGTTTTAATAAAATATAGGATTATGTGATGTTGGAATATTATTCACAAAATATGCTCAAATTGGTCTGCTACACACACTTATGTAGAAATCTATGCCCAGAAGAGTTCATGGTTAAAAACAAAGCACTAAGTTTGTGTCGGGGCAGACGCAGGAGATTCATCAGTAATGAGCTAGAAATGAAAGACGAAGTTTCAATTTCTTTACTGCGAATATAGAGTTAACCATTGGTATTAAAATAAGACTAGCAGAACGAAATGAAAAATGGTGCTAGAACACTTAAAAATACAAGCCACCTCAAGGAAAATCGAAATACCGTCTGGCTGGTTCTGAAAGTACTCAAGGACGCAGGTCTGGTGAGCAATTTATTGCTCTTTGAAGCTGGGAATTTAAAATCAATCCAGAAAAGAAATGCAGAAACACTGCAAGTAAGAAAACTAATCCTATCAAAAGATAGGAAACAATCAGGAAACCTTTAAGGAGCAGTACAATAGCAATTGTGTTTCATATAGTCACCTTTAGGCACTTTCAAAAACAAATATTTAGATTCCCTTTAAAGAATAGTCACAAATTATACATTTTTTATCTAATAATTTTAGTAAAGACCCATAGATTCTTTGCACCGTCTGAAATAAAAACTATTTCAAATAATATCATTATCTGATCTTCTAAGCATTAAAATAGAAAAATGCGTTTCTTCAAATGGATCAGAAAATAAAAATAAAGTCCCTTCTTTAACTTAACTTGAAAGAAAATGAACATTTAACACTTCCCCAATCAAATGCAAATTTTGTGACATTTCTAAAAATTACAATGATATCTTGAGCATTCATATTGATAACATCTGAAAAATCAAAACAATTATAAGCTGGGTGATTTCTGCTGATATCTTTCATTTTCAACTGCTTGTTTTTTGCAATAAGTGCTGATTGTAACTTGTCTTAATTTTCACAGGTGTTTAGATTCAAACTGAGCTGAAAATTCATTAGCAATAGTTAATTTCTATTTTAATGTCTACTTTAAACTCAGCCATAAATGATGGCCCTTAAGATAAAATGCAAACTGACTTGATCTACAGATTCAATTCTACTAAATTACCAAAATAAAACTGGCTATCAACAGCACCCATTTCCTTGCCAAGGGTCGTGACAAACTCGCTCAAAAATGTAGCTTTGTCTTCAGGAGGCAGCCCCCGCCTGTTACTCCTGACAACAGGGATAACATTACTTGGCGAATTTTATGTGTCTTGGTGTTTTCCTAAAATGTTGCGCCAGGCAGCCAAGGGGACTGGCCATGTCCTGGACACGTTCTCTCCTATCTCTCCATTTACAAAATTTTAAATAACCTTATTGTAGTTTAAAAATTAAGACAAGGTTATATACTTTAAAAATATATAACTTGAAAGGCTGGGCACAGTGGCTCACAGACACCTATAATCCCAGCACTCAGGGAGGTCGAGGCTGGCGGTTTGCCTGAGCTCAGGAGTTCAAGACCAGCCTGAGCTAGAGCAAGACCCTGTGTCTAAATACAGCTGGGCTATCAAGGGTGACAAAGTGGGACTCTGTCTCAAAAAGAATAAAAAAGGGAGAGAGTAATATGTATAACTGGAAATATAAGAAATTACTACATACTGATAATAAAAATACCTTATTTAAATATTATTAAAGCAACTATAATTGTCTTTGAGGGCACAACCAGGTTTTCTAGGATCATTCATTAAACAGAAACTCCAACTCTGTAGGTACTAAAAAGCTACTTAAAGGTACCACAAATCACGGACATCACTAACTTTTTAAGTAATGCTTTCTTACAGAGAATCTATTTTGCTAATTAAATAGTCTATGCAGCCTATGAGATCTTGTTGGTAAATATAGAAACACAAATATCTTCCTTAACCTCAGTATAGAATCATGAGGAAACAGTATCCCCAATTAATTTAAAAGAAGCAACACTTCGCTGAAAACCCTAAATGGAAAGGTGAACAACAACATATATCAGGGCCCATTTCTGAAGCTAATGCGACAAACACAAAAAGGACATCATTTTGGGGGACAACAATTTGGAATGGTGGTATATAAAAGCAAACCATTCAATCTGGTTACTTCTGTGGCTAGGAACTTATACGGACAAGATAAACCAACAAAAATACCATTTTCTGTCAAAGAGATTGCTAACAATAGTGATGTCTGCAGGGAAACAATTCACTTATTTATTGAGTTCCTTCTTAACGCCAGGCATGGCTCTAGACACTGGGCTTACAGGAGCAGACAGAACTCACACTCAGGAAGCTTGCTTTCTACTCAGAGAAGGACACCAAACAATAAATCAGACCAATTACGACGTTCCACGGGCTGGAGAGACAGTGAGGCAGAGGGACCTGACAGGGAACGACTTTTGGAGGAATGCCTTTGAGGTGATTTCAAAAGAGATGAGGCATTAGGGAATGCCTTCCTGAGCTGATTTCAAAACAGAATCCACATGTTTTTTTAAAAAATAATATCTAATTCATTCTTTCAACTCATGAGCAAGGGCCCCACCTTCATAACATAACCTTTCAGTTAGCTGAACACATTCCCTTTCAAGCATTCCAGCGGTTAATTTTCCCATCCAACTGGCCGGTCAGCCTTAAGAAGGATGGGCAGGCACTGTTGCTGTGAGTGTGCCAGGGGACCACTGCTGCCGGGGTAAATGGTAAGGGCTGCATGAAAGCAAGGGGGTGCTTATCATGAGCCAGAGAGGTGACATCTGGATGATCTTTTTTCTAACTGGCTCTCATCCAAAAAAATTTCAACACACGTGATGATGGCAATTCATCATAAAGCTAACACACACACACACACAAAAAAAGACAAAAAATAAGCAGTGAATCCAACGTTAGCATCCCAGTATCACTGACCAATTAATACAAAAACATTAAATAATCTGAACACTCCAATACAGTACTACTTTCATTTTTATACTGAGAGCAATGAATCAAAATCTGCCAGCCATGGGTAAGACAGAACCGAATCTATGCAGTGGGGTTTCCATGAACTTTAATCTATATCACAATTCTGAGTAAGGAACCACCAATATTATGAATGGTAATTCCCAAAATTCAAATGTACATGTTAAGGAACCATGTCAAAATAACGTAAAAGTGAAATCATTTTAATCAATTTTGTGAGCAAAATGGGCTTTCTTGCTGAAAATAACTGGGAAGATTTAGAAGCATAACCTTGCCATGTGGGAGAGACATCTAATTACAATAAAGTTTTTCATTATTACAAAAGTGATACATACATGTGCATTCAAAATGAAGAAACTATTAGGAAGAAAATAAAACCGGTAAATTTGCAAATGTCCTTCCCCTATACCTAAATATACGTATATATAAAGTTGTTTTTTCACAAAATTGGACAAGTAAAATGCTGATAGGTTTATAGAATGAGCCTTCATTTAATGTTATATCCATACAAACATTAAAATGTTGGAAATTTTACCGACCTTAATAAATCTATAACATTCATCAAATACATAAACCGTACCCTATTCAAATATATTCCTGTTGTCACCTGTGTTGCTTCCAACCTCCTTCTATCAGATGAGCTGCACTGAGAACACACATTTTTCCGTGTGATTCCCGGGTGAAGTGTCTTAAGAATTCCCAAGTAGGAGGACACGTAGAGAGCCTTGGGACACGTTTCCCAACTGACTTCCCAGAAAAAGGAATCAATTTCTATATTTCTCCTTCACCAACTCAGCACAAAATGTATTTTTAAGAGGTGCTACCCTTCTAGGTAACAAATAATATCACCATTTCATTGTTAAAATTCGCATTTTTGCACACTACTGGCATGTTTTTTCTTGCCTTTGACCTTTTAAATAAAGGCCCAACTGATCAACACTAACATGCAGGATGCTCGTCAGAGCACACACGCTCCAACCCTGTCCCACTCATTATCTTTTTAATTATGTTTCTTCTTGTCATAAAAAATTCATTTCATGCAAATATATTGATCTGCAGCAATATTATTGAGCCTGTTGTTTTTTTATTTTGTGCTTATAAATTTCTTATGCATCTTACTATCAGATATTTTCTACATTTTTCTTTTAGGTTTTGTTGGTTTTCTTCTTTTTTTTTTTTTAAATAAATTAAAATAAATAAATATTTTTTTTATTGTTAAATCACTGTGTACATTAGTGCAATCAAGGGGTACAATGTGCTGGTTTCATATACAATCTGAAGTATTCTCATAAAACTTTTCAGCGTAGCCTTCATGGCATTTTCTTAGTTACTGTATGTAGACATTTGTATTCTGCATTTAGTAAGTTTCCCCTGTACCCATTCTAAGATGCACCATGTTGGTTTTTTTCTTTTTTTAAGTTAATTTAGAGTTTATTAGGGGAATGGAAAGAAGGTAGATTTAGGAGGTGTTTAAAACATGGCTGCTAACCGGAGGACTGGGAGGAGGGGGCGGAAATTGAGCCTATTTCTAACTATTCCTCAAGCTTCTTCACAGAGTTGTCTACATTCATCGTTTCAAGTCTTCACCACCCATTCACTCACCAGCCCAAACACAATCCAGCCTCCATCCCGGCCACCCCCGTGTTTGCAGCAGCCACCAACGTCTTCCAGCTGCCACAGCCTAATCTGGGAAGGATTTTAAACGGCTGGCTGTGTAGACCACAGCCAGACTCATCCCCCTCTGTCCTCGGTAAGGCTCTCTCCTGCCCCTTCCTTCTCTTTGGAGACACCACCTCACCCTCTTTCATAGCTCTTCTTCCACAATTTCTCTTAAACATCAGCATACTCAGGAGCTGCTTCTTCAGAAACTCCCCTTTCTTAAGACTTTCTTCTTCCGATGTGATCCATGACCTTAGTCACCACAAGACGCTGAATCCCTCTCACATTCCTCTGCCTTAGATTCTCTCCTGAGCTTCAGAGACATATGTCCATCCCTTTCCCAAACTCTGCAAGTCCAAATGCACTTGTCATCTTACACACACAGTGCTTAGCCGTGTTTTGCAATGACAGCCCCTATCTCACTGAAACTTCACCTCTGTTCAACATCACCCATGCTAGAGCCCAGTGACGTTTGAGTCCTGCCCTCCGCCCACCTCTCCGCCAGCCACCTCAGCCCCTGCCCCACTCCACTCTCGTCAATCAGCAGGCCTTTCCTTCAGATTCTTCCCTCTCTAAAATTCACCTTCCTCTCCCCCCTCCACTCCATGGTTTAGAAGACCCAAATCTTCAAGACTTCAAACCTTCAAGTCTTTAGTTTAAAAGACACATCTCTCCCCTAGTTTACTCAAATACGGTCAGACATTAAACAGGAATATACTCTGAGAAGTGCCACTGGGTGATGTCATCACTGTGTGAACCTCTGAGCGTCTTTACACACACCTGTGTGATATGACGTCCCACACACATAGGCTGCATGGCATAGGTTTGTAGCTGAGTGCTTCTATACTACAAATTTGTACAGTATGTTACTTTACTGAATACCATAGGCAACGGTAACACAATGCTAAGTATTTCTGTATCCAGACACAGAAAAGGTATGGATAAAAATACTGATTATGGGGGCCAGGTGCAGTGGCTCACACCTGTGATCACAGCCCTCTGGGAGGCCGAGACGGGTGGAGTGTCTGAAACAGCCCTGGAAACCCTGGTGTGGGCAGATGAGCATCTTAAATGCTGACATGAGGGTCTTACTGCTTTAGCCAAAGAAGGTCCATAGGAGGTTTTCAAGTGGACAATGAACAAAATTTGATGTGTGTTTTAAGAAAATAATAAATGGTAAAGTGATACGAGGTGAGAGGCAGCAGACAAAGAAAGAAACCACTTCAAGGTCCAGAGAGAGGTGAGCAGAAACAGAGCTCATTTTACGTTAAGCTGATTTCCATAACTGGCAAATGTCCAAGTGCACAAACTTACCTTTGCTCACTGTCGAATGTTTAAATCCTTCTACATAAACCATTTTATCATACACAACTTTCATCACTACCAAAAGTAACATGAAGTTGGAATTTTGAGTCTAACTCCCAACAGCAGGTCAAATCTTGAAAGTTTCTAATTTAAAAACTTCAAGAGGAGCCAACAAATGGTTGAGACTGCCCAAGAAAGAAGAGGGGACAGGAAGAAGAGGGGACAGGAAGAAGAAGGGACAGGAAGAAGAGGGGACAGGAAGAAGAGGGGACAGGAAGGGTCACGGTGAGATGTGGCCACACTCACGCTGACGTAGAAGGAGACCAGGTGTGTGAGGGCAGAGAGGAGGTTCCATGAAGGATCATCTACGAACAGGGAAGATGTGTGGTCATGGGCGCTGCTTACAGAACACTCAATGGGCTTCAGGGCAAACTTGCATTTTTTTAAAGCCCAAGTGCCCATCGACCCACGAATAGGTCTCTTGTCTTGACAGCTATATGGTATCTCATTTTATGAATGTCCCTGGATTATCTGCCCAGTTCTTTGCTCATTAACACTTGGTTATCTGTAGTATTAGCAGTTATTAGCAGCACTGCTGCACAGCCCAGCAGGTCTACTCTCAGGTGTCTGCAGTGGAGAAGTGAATGTTATACCCCCCACCCCCGAGACTTGACTGAAGGGACCAGCAGCTTTGTTCATAAAATAGCCAAAGTAATACATAACTTAGTAGCAACCTAACTACACAAAGCTATCATTTTCGTCAAAGTGAAAACAACCCAAAAGTCTGTGAAAGGAGCGTTGAGAAACAGTGGCACACAACACAGCAATTTTCTTTCTGCTGCACTTGAGATTTCTTTTGTAAAAGATCATGAAAGGTAAATTTCATTTTGCTCTGCCTTTTGGATTATGATTTAGCTGTATGCATGGAACTCTAGGTTGGCCGTTCTCCCGTTGTGTTTTGAAAATGCTGTTTCATTGCCCTCTGACCGTGATTATTGCTTTTGAAAAGACCCCAGCTGGTCTCACTCATCCCCCCTTTAAGGGTGATTCCCTCTGTGCAGTCCCTGTTGACACTGCTCCAGTTTTACTTTTGTAGTGTTGTGAAGTTTCACCGTGAATTGTCTAGGTGTAGGTTATTTTTTCATCTTGCTCAAGATCCTCTGCTCTCTGAGTTAGTAATTTGTGTCTTTAGTCCTCAATCCTAGAAGCCTCTCCGCTGTTAGCTCTTCCACCTCCCCCAGGCCCCCTGACCTCTCATTCACAATTCCTTCTTCAGAGTTTTAGCTCTTCTTCACCTTTTCTTCTAAAATGTCTTCAGGCATTCTGGAACATTCTCGGGGTACACCTAATGTTGGCCTCATTCCCTGCTCTGCTAGGTCCAATCTACTATTCAGTGAGTTATTCATTTCAGGGACCCTATTTTTCATTTCTAAAAATTCTATTTTGTACTTTTAAAAATATGCTGGTTCACTCATCTACTGTAGTCTCCTGTAATAACTTTATTGTGCCTTGGATTTTCTATATCTTTTTATTTTTCATTTAATTAAAAAAGCTAGGTAATATTCAGAAGGTACAATATATTGTGTAGTTCCCCACACCCTCAGAGGTACTCATGTTAGAACCTAAAGTGTGTCTTCATGTTTTTGTCTTTTTTTTGTTTGTTTTTGAGCTTCAAGGTCTATTTTGTGGCTGCTCCCTGATTTACCCAGTTTCCAGTGTTCTGTTGTTACAGACAGTGCCACAGTGGGTGCCCCTTCCTTATACGGGACATACGTGAAAACGTGCCTCCAGGTTAAATAACTGGAAGTAGAATTGCTGAGTTTAAAGGTGTGAGCATTTGTCATTTTGGTGACTATCAGCACGTTAGTGTGCACAGAGGTTAACTTTTTCACACCTGGGTGACCAGTTCTGTAGTAATGTCTACAGCAGCCTATTTCTCCAGCCAGCTCTGCCAAAGTGGTGTTACCAGGCTCTTTGGATTTTGCCAGTCTGACAGATGAAAAATTATTATCTTGGTGTTCTGTATTAACTTGTGGTACTGTCTGTGGGTGAGTTTCCTTTCATAGATCTAAGTTGATCTGTTTGCCCTTGTCTGAGAACTTCATATTTTGCCTATTTTTCTCTGTTGAGGTTTTTCTATTGCCATGGGGAAGCTCTTTATGTAATGGAGCAATTAACCATTTGTCTGGAGGAGAAAAAAACTACAATTCATGTCTCAAATACAATTTTTTTTTTTTTTTTTTTTGAGACAGAGTCTCACTATGTCGTCCTGGGTAGAGTGCTGTGACGTCACAGCTCACAGCAACCTCAAACTCTTGGGCTTAAGCCATTCTCTTGCCTCAGCCTCCCATCAAATATAAATTTTTTAACTCTGCTTATGATACATTTTACTATAAAAAATGTTTACTTTTGTGTATTTAAATTTTCAATCTTTGCCTTAAGGCTCTTGAATTTACTATTACATTTAAATGACCTTTCTCACTAAAAGTATTTTGTGATTTATTCAACTACTTTTATGTTTGATTTACTTTGGCATAAAATGTATGGATTAACCCTTTTTTCCCCAAGATGACTACCCCATTGTTACACAGTTATCAAATAATCCATCTTTGCTAATTTTAAATTTCATATTGCAGACCAAGTTCCAGTAAATATTTGAGAGGTGCTGTGTCTCTGGATTTTCTGTTCTAGTCTGTTGCTATGTCTTATAGCTTTAGCTCTTCTTCATCTTTTCTTCTAAAACTTTCTTGCTCTTCTTCTTAGTTTTCTTTTTCAAACATTTGCATCCACAAGATTAAAAAATCATACTGATATTTGACTAAGTTTTGATCACTTTAAACACAGCTGTGGTCTATGACCCTGGGCAGACCGTCCTGTTTTTCTGTCACTGATGGAGCTTTGATCCTGTTTCTGTGTCTGCTCACGGTTCTCTCTCTCATTCTGGACCTTTTCCCCATTTGCTCTGCAGCTTTTCTGCTGTGCGCTTATCTTTCACGAGAGTGTCCCGTGTGCCTTGGGTTGGAGAGTGCTGCTGTAAGGCAGTCCGTGTCTGTGTCTGTCATGTGTCCTCAGACCGTGAGGACTTTAGATGGTGTGGATTTAGATGCTGGCCGTGCTTCTCCTCCCTTGTGGGAGGCTTCATCTTGCCGTCTTTCCCAACCCATCCTGAGATCTGAGGCTGAGCCTGGCTTCCTTAGAACCTCCCGGTCCTCCAATGGGCCAGGCTTTCACAGCCATCTGGACACTGCCCTCACCTCCTTGCTGTCTGGGTCAAGCCTCACACCCCACCCTGTCTAAGGACCTGTTTCTGGCTGAAGAATGTCTCTTTCTTCTGGGCTCAGACACGTGGTTCAAACTTGGGGGTTAGATTTTGTGCTACAGCTTCTGGTAGGAGGAGGCTCCTTGACACCAGTCACCATTTGATGGAGCCAAAGTCTTTAGGCACCGCCCTTCTCTCCCAGCATCTTTTATTTTGATTTTTGTAACCATTTGTGTTTTGACTCTTAGCTTCAGGATTGGGGTAGAGGGAGACCCCTGATTAGGATTCCCTGGGGAGCTTTTTCAAGCCATGTTCAATCAGCATCCTGGTGCCGCTTTGTCAACCAGGACACTGCAGAATGGTGGTGGGTGAGTGGGTGACAGGTCATCCGGGAAGAGTTCCCCAAATGCTTCCCGTAGGCTGCCCCTGCCTTTCCTAAGCCCACCCCTGCTGAGAACCACTGCAACTCAGGATGAGGGCGGGTGTGCTCCGGAGCCGGCCATCCTGGGTCTCTGCACACCATCTCACACTCCTAAAGCAGGTGCTGGGGGTCGCAGATCAGGATGAGAGTGAGTGTGCTCCAGAGCCAACCTTCCTGGGTCTCTGCACACCATCTCACACTCCTGGAGCAGGTGCTGGGGGCCGCAGATCAGGATGAGGGCAGGTGTGCTCCAGAGCCAACCTTCCTGGGTCTCTGCACACCATCTC
>CAUYPK010060317.1:0-24290 GCA_963574355.1 Loris lydekkerianus | reverse complement strand
ATAGATAGAAAAATAAATAGACCTGATAGATGGATAGATAGATAGATAGATTAATAGATAGATAGAAGATACACTGGATGGATGGGTAGATAGGTAAGTGGATGGATGGATGGATGGATAGATGAGATGGATGGATGGATGGATGGATAGATGGATAGATAGATCAGATGGATGGACGGACGGATGGATGGATGGATGGATGAATAAATGGATGGATGGATGGATAGATAGATGAGATGGATGGATGGAAGGATGGATGGATGGATGGATGGATGGAAGGTTGGATGGATGGATGGATGGATGGATGGATGGACGGTTGGATGGATGGACAGATGGATGGATGGATGGATGGATGGATGGATGAATGAATGGATAGATAGATGAGATGGATGGATAGATGGATGGATGGAAAAGAAAAGAAAAGAAAGGAAAAAAAGGAAAGGAAAGAAAGAAAAGAAAAGAAATTTAAATATTTTTCCTGAAACTGTGATAGAAAAAAATAGTCTCAAAACTAAACCCAATTAGCTGTTTGAAAATTTTAATTTGGGCATGCTTTTTAAAAAATATACTGGAATTAACCCTTCCTTGAATAAAATTTTTCCTTGAACAATAATTATCAACCATTCCTTGAGCAATGATACAATGTCTTAGTAACATTCCTTACACCACGTTAAATCACTGGGATAGGGAAGCGTTTTACATATTCATTTTTTTAAGAATGGAAAGCTTTACAGCGATCCATACATACCAAATATCAACAGAACATGTGGATTAATGACAGCAAAGTTCTTTGCTTTAGTGTTTGTAGGTATATGCTCCTTGCAAGTTTCAATGTTCTCAAACCAGATTTCCAAAACTGATGAGTAAATCTTCAGGAATTTTATGACCCTGCTGCAAAGCACAGCCATTATTAAAAAGCAATTATGTAAAATTCCATTTAAATAAATCGTAGTGAAATGTAATTTAACATGCAGTCAAAACGTACCACTTTCTGTGCAATAGTTAATTTTTTTTTAAGGCATTATATTTGGGCGATTGGAAAATATCAGACACATGTTATGCAATTATGTTCCAAGGATATGCTATTTTTTCTATTTTTAGTAAAGATGAGGTGTCAATCTTGGACAGGCTGGTCTCAAACTCTTGAGCTCAGGCTATCTGCTGGCCTCTGCCTCCCAGAGTAGCTGGGATTACAGGTGTGAGCCACCATGCCTGGCCCCAAACTGGGACCTTAGTTGACATAAAATGTATCATATTTTATCATTTGTGTGAGTGTGTAAGTGTTTATATGTTGGTTTCATAATAGTATTGAGTACATTGGATATTTTTATTTTCTGTTCTTGAGATACTTTACTAAGAAAATGTGCAAATACAGTCTAGCAAGGGGGAAGGGTTACAAGAGAGAGGGGAGGGTGGCTTGGTGGGAGGAGGAAGGGCATTTGGAGGGATCTCACCTAATGTGCACAATGCAAGGGTCTATTTCAAAATAACTAACAGTAAATTTTAAATATCTTACCACAAACAATAAGTGAGGTTGATCGCGATGTTAATCAGTTTGATTTAAGCATTCCACATTGTATATCAATCATCACTCCGTATCCCATAAATATATACGGTAAAAAAAAGAATAAAATAAAATAAAATGTATAGTGATTCTGAATGCCTGGAAAGTTAACTGACTCTTCCAAACTCTGCATTTATAATGAGTGGTGGAATTTGTTCTAACACCCAGACATCTCAATGTGCAGGATGCAGCTAACACCAGGATTTCTGAACATTTTCTATGGTTTGAGCCATGAACTCATTCAAGAAGATATAGACGAAGTCCCCGTCTGCAGACACACCTTTATTTGGTTTGAGGATCTGAGGGTGGCAATCTCTTGTGATTGTTAAAGATGGGACATTTTGTTTGCATTTTTCCTAATCTATTTACAGTGTATGGCGTATCTGTTATTCCGTTACAGGGCTTCTCCACCTCAGTATATTCATTTTGTAATGGAGAATTATGTTTTTCAGGGCAAGGGCAGCTGTCGTGTGCATTGGAAGGTGTTTGCCAGTGTCCCTACCCGTGAAATGGTGTAAATAACCCAAGTGACCATCATTCCTTAAATGGATTAACAAACTAAGGCATATGTATACCATGGAATACTATGCAGCCATAAAAAGATGGAGACTTTACATCTTTTGTATTAACCTAGACAGAGTTGAAACACATTCTCCTAACTAAAGTATCACAAGAATGAGTGTTCAATACAGATAAGAAACTACTAGATGAACTCATGGGGGGACCCGGGGTAGAGGGGAGGGGGGAGGGGCAGGTACTCTCTTATCTAATGGGTACAATTAGGGTCTATGGCCACTTCCTGGGCGTCCAAGTACAATTTGGATGTTACTTAAAAAATGCAAACAGTGTAACCCAAACATTTGCGCCCATATATTAATCTGAAAAAACAAATGTAAACAGATTACTTCATACTTGCTAAAAAAAAAAAATCATATTTTATTCCCGTGTTTAGTATATTTACTAGTTGCACTGGGGTGTTTATTTATTGGCTGAAATTTGTCATCAAAATGTCAGATGGAGGATATTTTTGTGTACAATTTCTCACGTTAAAGTGCATCATAAAAGTAACTTTATGTAATCTGTTTCCCATCCGTGTAATCACTCTAAACAATAAAATATAGATTCTGGGATACGAGATTGCTATTGACAGACATTTCAGGCTTCCAAGACTATAGATGTTTGTTTTTTTATTATTTTTTACTGCTTTTGTCTCTTTATTATCAATCGCAAGAATCAAACAGAGCCACTCACCCACAAAGACCTCTAAGAAACACTTACAAAGTATTCTCATAAGGATTTTAAAAAAACACCACCGGGGAACACCATTCTGTAAACAATGTTCACAGAATCAATTTCTTTCCTTTTTTTTTTTTTTCTTTGAGACAGAGTCTCACTTTTTCATCCTTAGTAGAGTGCTGAGGCGTCACAGCTCACAGCAACCTCAAACTTTTGGGCTTAAGGGATTCTCTTCCCTCGGCCTCCCAAGCAGCTGGGACTATAGGCACCTGCCACAATGCCCGGCTATTTTTGGGTTGTAGTTGTAATTGTTGTTTGTCAGGCCCGGGCCAGATTTGAACCTGCCAGCTCTGCTACATGTGGGCTGAGACTTAATTTCTTAAACATGATTCAGACAGTTCACCGCAGATTTGAGACTGGACCTCCTGTCACAGGAAAGCAACAAGTTTTTGTTTTGTTTCTTTATATTTATTATAATTTTGCTTTAAGATGAGACAAATTTTGCTTATTTGGTACAAAAAGTGAAGACGTCCATCACTATATTCAATGTAAGCTTTTACTGGGCCATTTTCCTGACATCATTCTGGGCTGTGGAAATGGTGTAGTGAGCCCTGTATTCTAAAAGCAAGGCTTCTGTAAGGAGGTTTACCCAATCTCTTTCCCATTTTTTGCCCAATTCTCCTCCTAATCCTCACTCAAGCAGGGGGGAAAAAAAAAAAAAAAAGCAATAAATCAATCTGTCTTCGCTCACCAAAACAGGGTTATTCTCCCTGCCCAGGAGAATCACATCAAGTGAAGTAATGATTCATAGCTACATACAAAGCACGGAATTGACAGCTTCTGAAAGTAGCTAAAAGAATGCCATAAAAATTAAAATATTATGGGAACTCAAAGCAATCATTTTGGCACACTGGATCTTTTTCTTTTCACTAGAGACCAATAAAATGGTAAAATATAAAGAAGTGAGAATGGAAAGGTTATTTTATGCACATGTAGGTAAGTGAGTGGAGTACAAATACAAAATATAGATACACCCACGTAATGTTGTGCCCAGGAGTTCCACAAAGACCACACTGCCTAACAAGTTAAATTTAAAGAGGAGTCCTTTTATTGAAGAGCCGGCCGGAGACTGTCTCAGGGTCCCAACATGGAGTTTCTGAGAGCAGCCCCCAGGGGTTAAGGGGTCGGGTTTTTAAGATTTGATCTGCATCCTGGTTGGCACACAGGCTGTCCAGCCAGCATCATACAGAAGCAGAATTTTGTGGTTAGCCCTACATTTTTGTTTTAATATTTTTCCCTATGCATCTTAGTTTTAGTACTTTCCCCACCTGTTTTTTTTTTTTTTTTTTTTTTTTTTAGAGACAGAGTCTCATTTTATTGCCCTCGGTAGAGTACTGTGGCATCATAGCTCACAGCAACCTCCAGCTCTTGGGCTTAGGCGATTCTCTTGCCTCAGCCTCCCGAGTAGCTGGAACTACAGGTGCCCACCACAATGCCTGGCTATTTTTTGTTGCAGTTTGGCCGGGCCAGGTTTGAACCTGCCACCCTTGGTGTATGGGGCCGGCGCCCTACTCACTGAGCCACAGGCACCGCCCCCCACCTGGTATTGTTTAAAAGTCAGTCCAGGAACAGTTGGTACCTCCCGGTCTATTTCCCAGGGAGTTAGCCAAGCAAGAAACTTGGAGTGAACTAGAAGCAAGAAATTAATTAGTACTTTCCCATCTATCTTGGGAGTGAACTAGACTGATTTTATTTATTTATTTTTATTTTTTGAAAGCTTGCAGTCTGGAAATTTGCCAAGAATTAACTGTTATTTTTCCATTATAGCCTAGGCCTGACACCTTTCTGTCTTAGCCTGGGCCCACTAGGCCTAACAGTAAACTAAAGAGTCAGAACCACACAGACACACACTACCTGCCCCCAGCTCAGCCCACCAAGGAGGCGTCTGACTCCAGTGGATGTTCCTGGTCGGCCAAAATCAGTCCAAGCACCAGACCCAGAAACAGAATCTTTATCTCACTGGTATTTCTCTTCCTTCCCCTGGAGAAGCTGAGACTACATCACAGAAAGAATCTGAATTTATGATTCTTTTTGTAGTACTGGCCTTTTGATATGACACGTAATGAAACCATTGTTAATCATAAGACCTTTGCTAATGACAAGTTTTACATTAATAATATCCGCCTTGGAGGTGCTGGGCTTTGTATGACATGCTGTTATTTTACTAATGAGATTATTTTAGGAAGAGGCATTAAGTTAGATTTGATAGTTGGCCTTTGTGGACAGTGAGCATTCGCAATTCATATGAGATGTTTCTTTTTCTTTCTTTCTTTCTTTCTTTCTTTCTTTCTTTCTTTCTTTCTTTCTTTCTTTCTTTCTTTCTTTCTTTCTCTCTCTCTCTCTCTCTCTCTCTTTCTTTCTTTTTTTCACTTTTTTTTTTTTTCCGAGACAGAGCCTCAAGCTGTCGCCCTGGGTAGAATGCCGTGGTGACACAGCTCACAGAAACCTCCCACTCTTGGGTTTAAACAATTCTCTTGCCTCAGCCTCCCGAGTAGCTGGGACTATAGACACCCACCACAATGCCCAGCTAATTTTTGGTTGCAGTTGTCATTGTTGTTTAGCAGGCCCGGGCCAGGCTGGAACCTGCCACCTTCAGTGTATGTGGCTGGTGCCCTACTTACTGAGCTACGGGCGTCAAGCCATATGAGATGTTTCAAGGACAATATTACTTATTCCCCGTTACATCTTGATTTCTGGAGTGGAGTAGGCATTACAAAGTGCGTTTCTCCCAATCCTGTATTATTTACCACAGAGGCGCTATACTTAACGTTACTTTGTAATACTAAAGCTATTTCTCTGTGAGTCAAAACAAATAAAATGTGGCATGTGAATAAAATGTGTACACTGTGAATCATGGTTATACAGGCATCTCCCAGAAAAGTCTACATCTATCTTTTTAAAAATGAATATAGGCTCACTCTACTATTTACATTTATGTATTATTTACTATCTGTATATTTATATACTATTTACTATATTTACATTTATTTATATTTGTATATTATTTATTATTTTTATATACTATTTACTATATTTACATTTATTTATATTTCCTACATATTATTTATTATTTTTATATACTATTTACTATATTTACATTTATTTATATTTCCTACATATTATTTATTATTTTTAGATACTATTTACTATATTTACATTTATTTATATTTCCTACATATTATTTATTATTTTTAGATACTATTTACTATATTTATATTTCCTATATATTTACAGATTATTTACTATATTTATATACTATTTACTATATAAATATTCACACTGTACTTAACAATGCCAAGTCTTCTCAAATTTCATGTTGCCATCTGTATGCCATCACAATGATAAGATTTGATTGTAATGACATTTCTGTTTTGTTTCTAGGTTTGTTTTTTTTTTTGCAGCTTTTGGCTGGGGCTGGGCTTGAACCCACCACCTTCGGCATATGGGGCTGGCGCCTTACTCCTTCGAGCCAAAGGCGCTGTCCTGTTTCAAGTTTTTGATATCAAGAGCCATGTTCTTTCAAATCACCTTCTTGAACTGGGCATTTCATAACCAACTGATATTGGTGAAATCATACACCATCACTGCCACCCAAATACTGAACCAGATCATCTGGTATCAGCTCAATACAAAGCATTCCTAACTGAGAATATTGTGTTATTTATAACAAAGTAAGTGTGGAAGTGTAGGGGTGCAGATCTGAACCATTCCACACAACCCCGAATCTCTCTCTTTTAAAGAATGGAGAAGCAATTATCCAGTGTACTCAATACTTGTATGAAATCAGTCGATGGCCTAATACATGTCCACGTAAGAGAAAAACTCAATTATGTTAAAGATGTGGGGAAGGGAGGAGAAAAAAGAAAGGAGGGAAGGATAAGCTCCCACCTAAGGGACAAAATTTCAGGGTCCAGGACACAATTACAGCAGGGACTTTTTCTAACAAATGAACCTGACTGTACCCTCACATTCATCAGAAATAAACATTTTTGAATGTTTGAGACAGAGAGAGACAATAAAGAACTTCAAAATGTGTCAAAGTTCTGTTTTGTGTCGGGTACTAGTGACTGGCATGTTTTGCGATAGCATTAGCACACAATCAAAAACTTTGATCCCACCCAATCGAGAATTCCTTGTTAACATTTTTATTGCCACATGCATAAATGTGAATGTAAGAGTGAACCTTGTTGGCAGTGCTGACCTTCTGTCTGGGGACACACTATCCGACTTTAAATAACGCCCAGACGAGAACATGCCGTCGCTAACATCCCTTCCACGTTTCCCCAAGTTTCCCTGCAATGTATAGATGACATTGAATATGAAAACCTTCCAAGAAATAAAAAAATTACGTCTACCCTTGCTAAATTGCCAGTACCAGAGAATTCATTCACAGCAAGAGGCAACTGTTCCAAATCTCACTCCCAAGAGAAGATGTTTTATTCAAATAAGTTCACTTCCTAAACTTTATTCAAAACATCTTCCTCTGCCTTTTAAGGATTTTTTTTTTTTACAAAAATATAAAATGCTTATTTAGCTTATTCTTGCTAATGCCTTAAAAATACTCCTCTTTTTATTGTAATTCCAATAGCTTTTGAATCCTCTTTGCTTGAGAACTCAAAAATGGGCATTTTTCTATGATTTTCTTTCATTCTATTAAAAGTTGCATTTTCAATGGCAGTTTTCCTTACACAACATATTCTTGAATTTTCTGCAGACATTAAAAGAAACTTTATCTCTTTCTTTCCTTTTTTTATTTATTTTTATTATTATTATTATTATTATTTTAGGGAACACCATATATATATGAAAATTTCCTAAATGTAACTCCCCCTTGAAACATATTTTGGTAAAAGACCACTTATTTTTGCTTCATTTTATGAGTGTTCTATGATTTAGTTAAAAAAAACTTCATACAAAAACCTTCATATTGAAGCACAGCATATGTAATAAAAGTATTTTAAAAGTGTGTTAAAAAAAGGGGGGGGGGTAAAATTTAAGACCTAACTTTATTTTTCCTTTTTTTTTAAGGACCTAAGTTTAAGTGCACTTCCATGTACTGATTGGTAAAGAGATATAAATATATATATTGTATATACATAAATCATCTGTATTTCAAATATTAATCTCCAGGAAGGAAAAACTCTGCTCAATTCTTTTTACATTGGGTTTTTTTATTGTTTAAAGAGCAGAGATGAATATGCAAAAGATAATTGAGTCCAAATGGCACATGTGTCCTAAACTTTGTATGTCTCCCCATTTATACTATTCTTTCAGCGAAAATTAAGCAAATGTTTATTACCGTAGTTTCTAGTGCAGAAAGCCAAAATACTTGTTCATTTTCTAAGTACTTGATAGCATGATAAAGTGCGTATAACCAACAAGAAATTAGGGTATCCTTTAAAATAACTAAAGGAATAGGAATTGCAATGTTTCAAACACACAGAAATATTAAATGCCTGAGGTCATGGATGCCCCAATTACCTTGATTTGATTAATGCCCTTTTCATGCTCATAGCAAAATCATCACAGGTACCCTATAAAGCTATCTACATATGATATTTCCACAGCGCAACTCTGTTTATCTTTTCTAGACTCTGCAAAAACAGTTTCCCTGCCTTTTCTCTTTCAGGCTGTTTCCCAGGCAAATGTTTTCCAAATGAACCACGCATTGCTGGAACCTCTGAAGAAACACACCTTGGGATGTTAATTAGCACCATCAAACCCGGAGGTGTTTTCAGGGGAATTTTCTCCATCTGGCCTCTATGCAGTCTGTTCCTCTTACTTCTGAAACGTAACCCTGCCTGGCACCTGCTTATATGACAGGAAGATGTCCGTGTCCCCCCATCTTTGCCTCTAATGGTCCCTCACTTTGAGGGTATCATTTCTCTACTCTCTTCCTGCACTAATAACCTCCAACGTCTTTCTCAACACTGTTTTATTTGCTTTATTGTAAGTAGGGGAAGTAGGATGAAGCACGTTTTCTACGGTTTTGCCCACCTTTTCTCATGCAAATGGAAAACTCCGTATACACACACACACAAAAAGACTTCTAAGACTTCTCAATACTTACCCCGAGGACTCGCAAAGGTGACTCTGATGGGCATTTGCAGAATGAGCCTAGGCAATAATCTGAGCCAGGGACATATTTCAAAAAGGTCCACAGTGCATCCGTTGACTTCTGAGAGCGTTCACCCTGGAAGGCAAATTGCTAGGCACCATGGTATTTAAAGAGAACAAACAATGTTTATGAGCACAGGGAAGTGGTGATGTGCAAAGGGTCTCCTTTTACCAGTCCGTCCAGCAACACCACCCCTGGGTATTTCCCTACCTAAAGGAAAAGAAATCTCTTTATCCAAAAGATACCAGGAACACTGTGTTTACTGCTGCACAACTCACAACAGATAAGAACCCAAGTGTCCCTCCATAAACAATTGGACAAAGAAAATGTGGTGTGTGTCATAAACACAATGGGACGGTCTTTATGTCCATGAAATACTTTATTTTGCGGCAACGTCCATGGGACTGGACACAGAAAGTCAGATGTTGAGTGTTCTCACGCATGACACTGTGCTAAAAAGTGAGCTCACCTGGGCCTGGTCTTCATGCCAGACAGTGGGGATTCAGTAGAACCTGATAGTGGTAGCAGGTGGGTGATCAGAAATAACTTTTACACTGTGCTTTATTCAGGTTATACACACACTAAAATCCTGGCATGACCATGCCTAATCTATGTGTGAAAAAAAAAATTGCACAGGCACGCCATAAATTTATACCAAAAAAGAAAAAAAAAAAAAATTCCCACTTGTACATCTTTCAGGAATGTTAACAAGAAGAAAAAATATGTCTCCCACTGGCCCCACACTCCTGGCTTACTTTCAGAAGCTTCCTTTTGTTTCTTAAATCTGAAGTTCATTTCCTTCCCCAGTTTTTTGTTTGTTTTATCTGTTTTGCTGTACAAGTTTATTTCTACTAAAATTAAGAGTTAACTTTCTAGGACTCACGCTTTCCTTTAAGAAAAATACAAAGCCCACTTAACATTTTTGAAAACACATACAGAAAATGCCAAAAAATACATACACATTTTAAGAAAGGAAAATAAAATTGTATTAAATTTGTAATAGCAAGTGAAGTTTGACTTCTGCAATTACAAGAGCTGGTCAATGTGACTGGTGTTCCTCTTTTGTTATTGGTATAGATTGAATCTCATGATGTTGATATAGTTATTTTTTTTTTTCCTTTCTTAATTTGTGTATCCATTTTTCGGTACTGTCTGTATATTCTCCATTCAGTCCTTTTAATAATTTCTAATCACATATTTATTATTATTATTTATTATTTCTTCATTTTATGTTGGGCTTAATATGTTCGTTCTTTTGTTGGCTTCTTCAAGAGAAAAAAGCATCAATTTTAAACCTTAAAAAAAATCGAATAGCCTCTGAAGCAGCAAATATCCCTTGGGGAACTGCTTGAGTCACATTCACACATTTTAAAAAGTTGAATTTTGGAAACTTCTTGCCCTTTTTTTATCTAGGGCCCTTGGGCTATTTAAAAAAAAAAATTGCTGAAATTCCCAAGTGTCCTAGATATTTGCTTTTATTGATGTTTTAATTTAATCCTGTTCCTATCAAAGAATATTTTAGGTAGAGTTTTAAACTTTTAAAATATTATTGTTTATTTTATACATTGGTATTTAATTTATCTCTGTGGATACTCCTTTTATTTGAAAATAAAGTATGTCTAGCAGGTTGGGATAAATATAGAATAGATATGAACAATTTTAACTTTTTAATTTCTTTTGTCTTTGAGACAGAGTCTCCTTCTGTCACCAAGGCTAGTGTGCTGTGATGTCATAGCTCACAGCAACTTCAAACTCTTGGGCTCAAGTGGTCCTCCTGCCTCAGCCTCCCAAGTAGCTGGGACTTCAGGCCCCTGCCACAAAGTCCAACTAGTTTTTCCATTTTTAGTAGAGACAGGGCTTAGTTCTTACTCAGGCTAGTTTTGACCTCCTGAGTTCAAGCAATCCACCTGCCTCAGCCTCCAAGAGTGCTGGGATTATAGGTGTGAGCCACCTTGCCCAGGCTTCAAGATTTTTTAAAATGAAATATTGGATTACTATGAGGGTACTTATAATTAGGTTACATTATTTGGGGTTGTAAAGTTCAAGATGCTATTCAACCCTTTACCCAGGTGGTGTGTCCTATATCCCTACACGTACAGCACAGGCACACCACAAATTTATACCAAAAAAGAAAAAAAGAAAAAGTTCCCATTTGTACTTCTTTCAGGAATGTTAACAATGAGAAAAAATATGTCTCCTCCTCCCCATTAGGTGGGCACTTCCCCACCTCCTTACTGAATTTAATTATCTCATGTGGGTGTGTAATTGTTAATTGACTAGTTTCAAATTAGTATTGAGTACATGCAATGCTTTTTTTCCCCTTGGGGTATTTCACTTAGGAGAAGGTTCTCCAAATCCCTCCAGTAAATACAAAACATACAAAGTCTCTATCTTTTTTGTGTCTGAAGAATACTCATGGTATACAGATGCCACAGTTTGTTTCTCCGTTCCTGTGTTGAAGGGCACTTGGGTTGTTTCCATACCTGTGTGATTGTGAATTACGCTGTGATAAACACTCCAGTGACAATGCCCTGATGGTAAAATGATGTTTCTTTTTTTTCTTCTGGGTAGATGCCTAGTGATGGGATTGCAAAATGAAGTGGAAGGTGTTTACTGGAGTTGATTTTATGTTTGCTGTTCTCTATGTGTCACATGAGTTACTAAGAAAGAGAAGCTGGAATCTGAGTCTATGTTTTCAGATTGGCGCCTTTCCCTGCAAAGACCTGTTAGAAGTTTGCTCTTTGCATTTCGAAACTCTATCATCTTGTTCTAACATTTTTTTTTTCTTTTTTTTTTATTGTTGGGGATTCATTGAGGGTACAATAAGCCAGGTTACACTGATTGCAATTATTAGGTAAAGTCCCTCTTGCAATCGTGTCTTGCCCCCAGAAAGTGTGACACACACCAAGGCCCCATTTCTAACATTTTTAATGTGCTCGTATTTCCTCCATGAGTTGGTCCACTTATCATTAGGGAATATACTATTTCATCTCTAGTTTTCTGCATTTTCCTGAAATCTGGCTTGTCAGATTTTAATGGAGCCACTTCAGATATTTTAGGATTAGTGATTACATCATATAACTTGCCAACTCATTTATTTTCTACCCAATGGGTTCGTGCACATCTTGAGCCTCTTTTCGAAAGAGCATGCTGCTGGAATTTTACTTTTTATCCATTCCATCTCCATATTAAGGTTTTTAGAGCATGTATACGTTTGCCTAATTTGTGGAGTCAAAATACAGTAAACTGCACCCATTCAAAACGTGTTGTTCAGTAAGTTTGGAAAAGCTTGTATGTCTTTGTAAGCACCTGCTTATTGCAGTAAAAAACATATAATCTCTCCCTGATTTTAAAACATTGTCTCAAACAGACAGACAAAAACAAAACAAAACAAAAATAAATAAAACATTGTCTCATTTCCTTTTTCCGTCAAATATCCCTCTGTCCCTAATCCTCAGCAACCAAAACATCTGTTTTCTGCTAACATAAATCGCCTGCCTTTTTCCAGAATGTTGAATATGTGAAATATAAATTATTAAAGCACAGAGCTGGGTGCTTGTTCTTCCATACAGGTTTGGAGTCATCCAGGGTTCTCCACTTATTAATGTGTTATTCCTTTCCAAAGATAAGATCCGTTATAACTGTAGATCTACACCATGTTTTTAGCAGATTTACACCCCGTGGGATGTCTGTGTTTTTTTCCATTTAAGCTGACTTGGACATCCTTGAATAAATAGTTAAGCGTGTCTACATCTCCACCTCCCTCAAGTAAGTACCAAGGACAGGGGCTGCTGGGGGGTATAGCACATTTATCTTTAAATCTATATATATTGCCAGTCTTTTCCACCTAATAATCTACATCTTAATCGTTAATCTAGGCATTAGGTTCTTTAAGTAGATATTTCAGTGTTCTTAATTCTTGGAGATGTTAAAAAATAGGAGGCCTATCTATTGTTCTATATGTGATCATACAATTAATTCATAAACTCATTCAAGAAAAAGTGTTACCAGCCTTTTTGATGAATATCACTATGGTCCCCAGATCGCCAAGGTGAGTACTTCAAAGGGAACCATAGTCACATTCAACAATGGAGTATGCAGTGCTTTTCTTTTTGTGAACATTTTAGAGGTTAACTGCCTAATCTCATGTATCTGCTACCTATTTATTTTCTATCAAAACTTACCTGTGCGATTATCTATCTTCTATCAATCCATCCATCCATCTAGCCATCTATTTATAATCTATCTCTTCTCTCTATATATCCATTCATCCATCTAACTTATCTATCTATCCATTCATCCATCCATCCATCTATCTGTCTGTTGATCTATCCATCTGCTTATCTATCTATCCATCCATCCATCCATCCATCCTTCTATTTATCTATCATCTATTTATCTATCTGTCTGTTGATCTATCCATCCCTCTATCTTAGCTATCTATCTATCTATCTATCTATCTATCTATCTATCTATCTATCTATCCAGTCCATCCGTCTTATCTATCTATCTATCTATCTATCTATCTATCTATCTATCTATCTATCTATCCATCCATCCGTCCATTTATCTATTCATCCAACCATCTCTTCCACCCTGTTTCCCCAAAAATAAGACAATGTCTTATATTAAGTTTTGCTCCCAAAGATGCGCTAGGTCTTATTTTCAGGGGACATCTTATCTTTCCTGTAAATAGGTCTTATTTTCGGAGGATGTCTTATTTTCAGGGAAACAGGGTATATATCTGTCTATCCATCCATCCATCTCTTTTATATCTATCTGTCTATCTATCTTCTATCTCTTTTATCTATCTATCTATCATCCATATATCTTATCTATCTATCCATATATCCATATCTATAATCTATCTTATGTATCCATCTATCTATCTATCATCTATCTTCTATCAATTGTTAATATGTCCCTAATCTTTAACCTTCACCAATTCACCTGTAATGCTTTAGTTCCTAACATCTTACTCTTGTGTTTTAAAATACTGATCTGAATAAGTTATGTCCTAGGATTTAAAGCTGTCACCTTTCATCACCGTTGCTTTCAGAATGCTGATCAAATGAGAAAAGAATGACCTTCTTTTTACAAATTCATTCTGACAGTTTGACCATCACCTATAGGGCAAGATGTCAACACTTCACTTCTGCTCATGCCTCAAAACCAGTATTTGAGTTCTAACAGCCAATTCCACTTTTTTGAGTTCTATCTTCATTTTCAAGATTTTATCTATTCTGAAATTACCTTTGTATACAATTTCCCAGGTTCATCTCTGTCACCTGTATTCTGTCACCTTTGTAAATTCTCAGGGACTGAACATAACCAGTTTTTCCTGAATTTCCTTCTTCAAATCATGCTAGTTTCAGATGCTCTATAACTTAAAGAAAAAACAAGAAAAGCTGCACTCTCAATGATACCTTTTTTTCTTACTTGAAATTTACATCAAATCTTTCCTTTCCTTAACAGTTTATCTTCTTGGGTCATCAACATCTCCTACATTGATTTCTTAGCCTGATTAAGAATATACTTCTCACAAGTGAAAAGGCTCTTGCCAAAATCCAGTATTGTTTCCTTTAATCTACCCTCCAATTAATACTCTTGTGTTATAATTTTTATTTTATTTTATTTTTTTTTTTTGTGTGTGTGTGTGTGTGTGTTATCATTTGTAATCATGCTCACACATTCTAGATATATTCAGAATCTCTTGGAAAGTAAGCACCTGTGATCACTTTCTTCTTCTTAAGCACTGGGTTCATAGACTCACAGGCATGGCCTATGGTACACACTCTGCTTCCCTGGAGTTGTGAGCTTCCATGCTAATGAGATTTGCTGCCTCTAATTCCCTTGCCAAGAGGTTGCTATCTCTCTGCCTGAAAAGCCACCATTCCTTTCCCTGGGGTAACATCTTGTCATCCCCATGGAATCAAATCATGTAGATTCTCCTTCAGAAATACTTTATGAAATTTTGTTCTGAATAACGTAATCCTTTCATGCACCCTGCTTAAAAATATATTGGTATTGTAACAATGCCATTATTTATTTTTTTTCTCAGCAATTGATTACTCTCCTTAAAGGGAAAAAAAAAGCTCTAAACTTGTCAGATTTCTAAAGTAAGTCCCCTTGCTTGGAAGAAGACTTCACTTAATAAAACTTTATATTTTATTCAAAATTGAAATAATATTAATTATTTATTCTTCTGTACAATATAGTAATAATCCAAAATCAGGGAAAATGGTATTATTATTGCAAAGGATCGTCAACATTTAATATCAACTTAGTAAAGCCCTAAACTTAGGGATGTTGGTATCAAAATGAACCTAGATAATTTCCATAAGGGTAAAATTTATCCAGCTAAGTTAAAACCAACTCAACCCTGAAAACTATCTCATTGCCTGTAAACTATTCTACCTGTAAGTCACACGGAACGGTGTGATCAGCAAACTGTCAGAATATCCAGCTAAATTTTGGCCATTAAATTATAACATCAGAGAAATCTCATTATGAAGAGCTTGTGAACTTGGATCATATTAGGTGTTCAAGGAATCATTATTCTAGGAATTTAGAAATAATAGTCATAATTATTAGTGGTAATAATAATTCCTATCATTCTAGGAATTTAGAAATAATAGTAGCTGTAAAAATTGGAGCAGAAAAGAGGCAGAAGAGAAATTATAAGTGGCTAATAACACTTAATATAAAAAGTCTCATGGAAGCATAGGGGGAAAGCTCATATTATATGTCAGACTATAATTGTCTTCAGAACAAAGATCTTGACTTACTGAGCTAAAGTGCCTTACAAAAATAAGTTGTATATACCATTTTCTTTCCAGATCCCAGAAACATCTTTTCTCGAGCAGCTGACTTCCATAACAAAGTCAGACAAAGAAAGAGATGGCAAGAAAACAGCTGCATATAAGTTGACTGAACCCTGTTTAAAAAAAAAAAAAAAAAGTAAAAAAAAGAGGGAGGGAAAAAAATCACAGAATGGGAGATGAAAATCAAAAGTTAACAAAGCAGGCTCAGTGCCTGTAAGTTAGCAGCTAGGGCACCGGCCACATACACTGGAGCTGGCAGGTTCGAATCTGGCCTGGGGTTGCCAAACAACAACAAATGCAACCAAAAAATAAGCTAGGCATTGTGGCAGGTGCCTGTAGTCCCAGCTACTTGGGAGGCTGAGGCAAGAGAATCACTTAAGCCCAGGAGTTTGAGGTTGCTGTGAGCTGTGATGCCACAGCACTCTACCACGGGCAACATAGTGAGACTCTGTCTCAAAAAAAAAAAAAAAAAAAAAAAAAAGTTAAGAAAGTGTAAAATCTGTAGGGAACATATGGAAAGAGGCAGAGAGTATAGATGTAGGAGAAATAAACGCAATGTAACAAGAAGTAAAAGGCCCTTAAAAAAATGTTTAGGATCCCTAAAACTGAAACCATGCTCGTCATCAAACACAACAGGTGAAATGCCAAGAAACGTGTCTGAAATAACACAATGTTTCAAATTTATCTTTTAAAAGACTCAAGTTATGTCAGGGATAATTAGTCAGCCATGATCCAGAAAAAAGAAATCGAGCTGAGATAGAAGTATAAAAATTAGGCTGATTTATAAAGATTAAGGTTTAGACCACCCTGAATTTTTTTTTTCCGTAGCAATATTCAATATTCAATTTATCATTTATACAACGATATTCCAAGGAATAGAGTTGGAACCAAAATGTTTGCATTTAGCTCTTTACCTGTTTGCGTTTTGCACGTATCCCAAAATTTTATACCTTTACCTCCCCTCTTGGATGTAAACACGAAGATCCTTTTCTGTCTGAAACAACAAGAAACAAAGAACTCAGGCAATAATATAACCATTGCTATTTCTTGCAGAAGCTTCTACAAGGCAAACTTCAGGCAAAAATGAAGGGTGTCAAAGGAAACGTGTGCAAAACCTGATTAAGGCTTTTTAAAACATTTATTTTACTGAGTCATAAACACATAGCTCATGTGTACATTAATGCTTTTATGGGGTACAATGTGCTGATTTTATACAACTTGGAATACTTATATCAAAATGGTTAATATTGGATTTTGTGTGTTCAAAGGATTCTTCTAAGGAAAATGTAATATTTAGCAGGCGCAGTGAAGGGGCTGAAAAATTGGATGTGGTGGTGCTTGGCAGAGAACTGAAGGTAGTGATAGAACCATTTGCTAATAGATATGAAAATCCTGGGGAATAGGATGTTTTGTAGATGACTTGGGGGAAAAATTTAAGATACATGTTTCAAAAGATAATTTTGAGATGTTAATACCATATGTACGTTTTCATGAGTAATAAGAAATTAGATATTATTTCACAATATATCAGAATTCCTTGCCATCTTATTTGGCAAGCAAGGTTTGCACGATTAAATACCATCACTTATGATCTTCAAGGAATTATTGTTGTTGTTTTTTTTGGCCAGGGCTGGGTTTGAACCTGCCACCTCCAGCATATGGGGCTGGTGTCCTACTCCTTTGAGCCACAGGTGCCACCCATTCAAGGACTTATTCTTAAGAGTAAAGTCACAGGTTTTCTCTTCTAACCAAGGTAAAGAGCATTAAAAACAAGAGAACATACACATTCAGTAAACCTATGTGAAAATAACAATATTTGAAAATGAAAAGGAAACAAAAACCTGGAATCCTTTAAACTGAGACCTATGTTAACACTTCCTATGTTATTACTTTGATTGTTCTGGGATTACAAATGTTTCTGCTGGAATTTTTCTAGCTTCTGGTGTTGAAAGAGACAGCAGCACTTCATGTGCTGATAACAAATGTTCTCTGGATGTTTAATTCTCATAAAGTTTTAACCGTGCATTTCAGCAAAAACGTGGTAATGTTTTATTTAACGTTTTTTTTTGAGAAGCATCGTGAGCACAATTAGAAATTGGAATAACAATCTGACTGCAGTTCATTTTTTCAAGGATTCATTTATATTTTCAACTACTATTTATTGAGAACAAACTGTATTTCTTAGTAAGTTAATATAATTATCCTCACAACCACCAACCTCAACAATGCTAATTGCAGCATGTCTAAAAAATCTCAAAGTGTGTTCTACAGTCTTAAACTCATTTAGTATAGTAATGAGTACATTGCAAATTTTAAATTGTATGTGAAGGATTCAGTGGTGCCTCTAATGTGCAAAAATGTTGAAAATTATATATATTTATTATTTTCTTATTTTGGGATTGGTTGGAGCTACCTTGTTAGAGCCTAAACTCTACCATGAATAATTCATTAAAAACATCATTGAAAGGAAGTTGTGAGTTTAAACAATCTTTCCCAGACAGTGGACTCCTATCATCCTTTATATTGAATAAGTTTTTAGCAGGATTCCAAGTAAAATACAACATCCTGTCAATTTTTTGACACAACTATCATTTGAAAAATAGGTTCATAGTGAATAAATATAGACATGAATTTTTTTTTCCTCTTAATATGCCAGTAGGAACGAAATCTTGGAAATAACCATTAGTTTTTATTTTCTCAACTCATTTGCAGAAAGAAAAATAAGTTGACTTTCACATGAGTTTATAAGAACATGCTTGATTAGGGAGGGAAAAAACCCAACACATCTTAAAGCCTTTTATTTAAAAAACAATAGCAACAATTTCCTTTTAAAATAGCATGCAGAATGTTTAGTCAACCACCATTCCACACTGATGACCTTAGACCCGTCCTTTCTCTTTTAAATGCCTCATTTTCCTAGAAAATAAGATGATGTCGACAGTGGCTTTTAGGGCGATGAAGTTACCCTTCACGCAGAAGGGAAATAAAACTAATGGGCCTAGTGCGATAGTATTTATTTCGGGAACTAAAGCAGCTAAGCGTGAAAATAATGTCCCCAACTTTAACATTTTATTATCTACACACGCCAGGTAGTGCTGCACGCCTGTCAATTACAGAAATTTGGAAGTTAATGAATCAGCACAGAACACAGGGCTGGTAACTCTCCAGTTTAATTGTTACATGAAAATATTCATGGGAGAGATTGTTAACGGGTTCTTCTTTAGAGACAGGTGGCTATTTTTATTTTTGTATGCTCATTTTTAGCAAGCCAGTTTACGGGGCGAGCATGTATTGGTGATTACACCCAGGGGTTGAATGCCAAGTTACTAAGAGTTTTATCACAATGAATTACATGTGAGGTCTCTATATTTGCATAATGTGGCCAAGAGTCAAAGCCTCCATGTATTTTTGAATAAAAATATCCTTATTGGGGCAGTGCCTGTGGTGCAAGGAGTAGGACGCCAGCTCCATATACAGGGGTGGCAGGTTCAAGACCAGTCCCGGCCAAAACTGCCAAAAAAAAAAAAAAAATAATAAATAAATAAATAATAATCCTGTTTATTGAAAATAAAGCTTGACACTTTATCTTCAATGTGAAGCTCTCTATCTAGAGCGTTTGCATAAATTTCTTACCAACCTTAAATTTATCTCCACATCAGACTGAGACATTTTGTGTATAATTGACTGGATGGTTGCCTGATATACAGTTGCTGATAATTAAAGAATTCATGGTGGAAGATGGGCCTCAGGGCTCTCAATGATGCATCTGTAAATTTACACAGTCATGTATCACAGAAGATAGAAAATAATATATGAAATTACCCCACATCCATAGCTGATCTCCTAAGACCTGCTGCAATTTATTGACAGAAAATGAAATAAGCGAAATGGTCAACCTATTTACATAGATCCCCACTGCAAATGAAGCTTAAAGGCAAGCTTAAAATACAATAAATAAAATATTTGTTATTCAAAAATAAGCTTAAGGCTCGGCACCTATAGCTCAGCAGCTACAGTGCCTGCCACATGCACCAGAGCTGGCAGGTTCGACGCCAACCCAGGCCTGCCAACCAACAGTGACAACTACAACCAAAAAATAGCTGGGCATTGTGGCGGGTACCAGTAGTCCCAGCTACTTGGGAGGCTAGGACGCCACAGAACTCTTCTCAGGGTGACAGCTTCAGACTCTGTCTCAAAAAAACAGAAAAAAAAAAGCTTAGAAATAAAAATAAATAAGTTGAAAGTCATGATTTCTACGTGTCTAATTTTCATCTCTCTCTCTGCGACTTCAAATACCATATAATCTCAAGCATAAGCTGACCCGAGTATAAGCCGACCCCCTTAATTTCACCCTAAAAACTGGGAAAACTTAGTGACTCGAGTATAAGCCGAGGTGGAAAATGCAGCAGCCACTGGCAAATTTCAAAAATAAAAATATATACCCAAAACAATTACAATAATTGAGGAATAAGTAGGTTAAATGCTTTTCAATATTTATTGCTAAAGAAAAACTGTAAACTAGCAACAACTTTAAAACTTTAAATAAAGTGCAGAAAACCGTAGCTTAACAGGTAATCAAGCTAAATCACAATCGTGGAATCAAATAACCTGTATGACCCGAGTATAAGCCCAGTTTGGGTTTTTCAGCACAAATTTTGTGCCGAAAAAACTCGGCTTATACTTGAGTATATACAGTATTATTTCTACATGTGCATCTCACAGTTACTCAACAAGGATGTTCATTTCCAGATCCAAATTTTTACAAATAGTTGCTTTTATGTTTGTAAAAGTAGTAGTTTCCTTTCCTAAATTCCAACCTTTCTCACCATCCACAATGCCCAGGTAGTGAATTCGGAGATGCACTACCATCTGCCAGCACCAATCAATTCTGCAGTGGTGAGATCATGGAGACTGGTGAGTGTCCCTGTGTGTGCACCCACATTTGGATGTGCCCAAATTCCCCGAAATTGCCAACAGGTCTGCTTTATGTCCCACATTGCTATGACAGCATGATGTTCATCAAGCGTTTGAAATTCTGTTTACTTATTTTTATCTGTAGATCAAGTCCAGAGGGAAAAGCATATGTATCACTTTGTACTTCCCTCTCTGTAAAGTTTTAGACGTGTCCAACATGAAGAGACTGCACTTGCCAAATTGTCTCTGGTGGTAGTTGTCTGCCACCACACAGGCTGTAAGTATTATCTTTTATTAAAGCGGAGAATGAGAAATTTGAATTCACATTCGTTGAATTTAACAAGTGGACTTTAACTAAAGCACATAATCTTTTGTTTAATAACGTCGTTAAAAGAGCAAACCGTCATCCGCCAATCTCAGATGTGGTCTCAATTTAGATGGAGTTTTTTGAGAAGAAGCTCGATGAATCTGTGTTTCTGCTTCCTCAGATGCAGAAATATATTTGATTTATGTTAAATTAATAAATAGATTTAAATTTATCACACAGTATATATCCTCAGCATTTTAGTATAACCTACTGGGACATTGGTTCTTAAATACCGGTCAAGGTAAGAAAGGAAGGGAGACCTTCTTAAAACACAGGATTTCTGCAAAATGTCCTCATTCTGAAGGTCTAAGGTGGATCCAGAGATTTTATTTTATTTCATTGTCAATTGACAATTTGTCCTTGTATAAATTTTTACGGTGTGCAAAGCAATGTTATAATTTATTGATATAAAATGTGCAATAATTTGATCAAGCTATGACCTTTGCCTCAAGTACTTAATAGTGTGTAGACTCTTACAATTTACTCTTTTGACAATTGTGAAAGGGACGGTACTCTATTAGTAAATTTATTTACCCTGCTGTGCAGGAGAGCAAAGGAAAAGGGGAGGGGGGATCACATTGTGCACTGTTTCACCGACATCTCCATGTTTCCCACCCTGTGCCTTCAGTAACTATCATCCATCCCTCCCTCTCCTTCTGGGAGAATGACTCTTTTAGATTCCACGAAATTTAAATTCTAACACATCTCCATGCCTGGTAGTCCGCAGCTCGCCATCATATTTGGATTATGAGAATGAACGCTGGGTCACATTTCTTGTTTAAAAGTTTATCCCTAGAGATTAATGCCATGGCAAGTGTATAAATATTACCTTATTCAACTACATGAATAGATTAGCTAATTAAATCTACCCACACAGACAAAAAGATGACTTTCATTGAAAAAATAACTTTTTTTCACCCACATGTTTCTCCCCACCCCCCACGTTTGGTTCATGGCAGAATAGATGCATTTACAATCAACTTGGGAAGATGTAATTTGGCTATCACACCAACAGATAAAAGCCAAAAAAAGGGAGTAAATATGCTAAAAATACGCTACCTCTTTAGTGATTCTATTCTTTCTAAATAAGACTTTCAAGTTATCATCAAAAATAAACACACGTGGAAAGTTTATGACTTTTTGATATTCTAGTTATGATCCTGTAGGAAAAAGAAACCATTTCTGCATATCTGAAGGCATTTTTCTTGAAAAATCATTTTCTTAACCATTTCCTGAAGCTAAGAATTTTGACATGCCGTGTATGTTGACTTGAGACATGACATCAAAAGAAAATAAATCATTTTGTTCACCTACTTGGAAGGTTTTGAAGTTTTTAAAATATATATGCAAGTAATGACTCATTTAGATATTTTTACTGGATTGTTGGAAGCATCTTATATTCTTTTATTAAGATAAACTCTTCTCCCCTGTATGTAGAAACAGTTGTTGAAATCTAGTGTTCAAATAATTGAACATTGTTGAATAATTTAACATTTTTTTCTTTTCCTTTTTCTTTTTTAGATAGCGTCTCACTATGTTGCCCACGGTAGAATGCTATGGTGTCACAGCTCACAGCAACCTCTAACTCTTGGGCTTAAATGACTCTGTTGCCTCAGCCTCCTGAGTACCTGGGACTACAGGTGCCCACTCCAATGTCCAGCTATTTTTGTTGTTGTTGTTGTTGTTGTTGTTGTTACAGTTGTCATTGTTGTTTAGCTGGCCTGGGCCGGGTTCAAACCCACCGTCCTTGGTGTATGTGGCTAGGGCTATAAGCACTGTGCTACAGGCGCCAAGCCAAATTTAACATTTTTTATTGTCCTATTTATGTATGGGAAAGAAAGAAAGAATAGAAACAAGGACTTTGTCTCTCTAACTTGACATATAGTCAAGTTCTTATTTTTTAAATGATTTGTGTATAGAAAAAACTTGATACCAGGTCATTGAAAACCTTCTTACCTGCTTTAAAGAAGGAAAATGTGGCAACTGTTTTCTATACACACGCACACACGCACACACACACACACACACACATAGACATAACACTTATATTATCTCCCTAGATTATCTATTAATAACTGCTAATTTAATTCATTAAATCAAAATAAAGGAAGGTTTGATCAATCTGATGTTTAAATCAAATTCACTATGGAGACAGAGGTTGGTGCTTTCCCCAAAGAGTTTGTGAGCTTGTCCCTGTGTGTGTGACTGTGACCTGAACTCTTCTTTTTAGAAGGATATAGCCCCGTGGGATCAGAGCCCACACCAGTGACCTTCTAATTTTACCTTAATCACCTCTTTAAAGCCCCATGTCCAAACACAGCCACATTGAGACAAATTTATTATTTATTTATTTATTTTTTACATATACATGTGTTTATTGGGTTTCCAGTTTTTGCCTTCACACAATTAAAAAGGCTTAAAATTCAATAACAATAATAATGTTTAAGATGAGGACTAGAATGAAACACTGAATTTTTGTACCTACCTTCCTTCGACACAGTCTGATAAACTGATCCCACAGGCTGTCATCAATGGGAAATCAATATGTGCCAAACTTGAGTAATAAAATTTTAGTGGAATTTAGACATTGGCTGTATGAGTCTATGCAGACTTCCATAACAAAAGATCCCAGGTTGGCCAGCATTAAATACAGATACTTTTAACATACTTACAAGGGGCAATCGAAAAGAAACATTTTAGCAGAAAAGCAAAGAGTCAAGGAGGGAATGCATGTGAAACAAAGTGTCTGTTTTTGCATCTTTGTAGGGGAAGAGCCCATCACTTGGCTGGACCCACAATGCGTCCAATATGTTTAATGGTTCTGCCAATCTAGGGACCTGGGAACCCCTGAGAGCAGGAATGCCCTTGCCTGGGTCGTTTAATTACATATCATTTTACTTCCTACACAGGCTTGAGTGAGTGGCATGAAATGATGTGATTGTGATTATTAAATGTTTTGATAACCTGCCTATGGTGCTAATTTTATTATTTTTCTATTTTTGATCATATCTGTGGCCCCTTTCCATAAGCAGCAAGGCTATTAAAAACACAATCACCTATTGGGACCTGATCAAACTAAAAAGCTTCTGCACAGCCAAGAACATAGTGAGTAAAGCAAGCAGACAGCCCTCAGAATGGGAGAAAATATTTGCAGGTCATACCTCCGATAAGGGTCTAATAACCAGAATCCACAGAGAACTCAAATTT